>BLSH010342451.1:955305-968385 GCA_018402905.1 Glandirana rugosa
GAGGACGTGCCGATGGACGTACGATAAAGACTGTCACCTTCCGGAGAGTGGACCGATGTCTATTGAACAGGTCGATGGAGACGGAGTCAACCGGAGAGACTCGAGGATTCTCTCCTTGTAGTTCATTAAATATGAGGGTCCCGTACAGGTCCTGGGTCACTCAACACCCTTTACCTCAGTTTCCTCGTACACGGACGTAGACTCTTACCATTCATTTACCCGAGAGGTGATATTTGTGTCACGTACAGAGAAGACTGTATGAAAAGATCGAGGTGTGGCAGCTCAAGCAAAGATTGTCATAACATGGCCATCGTCAAACCCCCCCGCTCATATTTATTTTTATTGTTACTTATTGAGACCTATGTGTCAGAAGAGACATGCACTGTGTTTATAGTGGAGAGCCCATTTACTTACCATTCTCAGATGCAGGCACATGCTCCTTTGACTCCATTTCCCACAACTCACTGGGTCCTGGACATGCCCTGGGAGTATAAATTACTTGATGTTCCTCTCTTAGGAGCTCAGAGAGGCCAACTGAGGCAGAGGTAGCTGGACAAGTTATCTGTAGCCAGGTGAGAGGCCTTCCACTGTCAGAAATAGCATGCAGGTAGCCGTGCAGGAGCCTAATAACACGTAATTACTCTGGAAGATCAAGCTACTGTGTGGAGCCCCTCCCAAATTGTTAGCATAGTACTTCAGTTCCAGTAGAGTGGCTCTTTGCCCTTGCATCCCTCCAGCTGTTCACCTGTATTACCAAAGCAATCCAGGACTTCACTGAGAGGGATGCGGTTTATGAGGATAATCATAAGTAGCTGTGTTCTGAAGTCTTTTACTGAAGTAGTTATTGGCTTGGCTTAACTGTATCTTGTTATAGAGTCTTATTGAAACTATACTATACAGCTATATATTAGACTGAGTCACAGAGACATTGCTGTGAAGAGTCTACATGAATGTTTGTGCAGCTTTCATTATTCTGCAGCTTATGCATGTCCTTTTGTCATCCCAAACGTGTTTACATTATTGCTTCTAACTTTACACCTATTTAGTAAATTACAAGTTACAGTTACTCTTGGTCTGATCATTTGGCCGCTTACCTATTTTGTTGAACTGTTAAATGGACAGCTGTTGTCAGGAGCAGATATTACTCAATTTAAAAACACAGAGGAGACCTTTTATCAGCTGTTTAAGCTGTTTTGTAGTTTGTGTGCCACCAGTTATTGTATATTCACTGCAATTAATGAGGCAGAAGCATACATAAAATAATGTATATGAACATTTTCCATCTTTTTTTAATTGTCAAAGGCATCAATACAGCCAACAAAATTCTGACACATTACCTGGGAACAACTTCAAGCATTGGGAACATTCAGTGTTGTTTGATCTATGTTAACTTTAATGATTGCTCTGTTAACTGAGACACACAAAAGAAATGCAGTAGGGTAGAATCTGTTAACTTAGCAAAGTGAATTTTAATTTTGCAAATTGAATATTAAAAAGAAAGTAACCCCATGTTGACTTTGAATACCCAATCAATTAAAAAAAAAACAAATTTTCCTATATTAATAGCTTCACCTTATTTACTAACACCCTTCAAGTCAACCAACCCCATTGTCTAAGGCAGTGGTCTCCAAACTATGGCCCTCCAGTTGTTCAGGAACTACAATTTCCATGCCTAGTCATGTCTGTGAATCTCAGAGTTCTACAATGCCTCATGGGGCGTGTAGTTCCGCAACATCTGGAGGGCCATAGTTTGGAGATCCCTGGTCTAAGGCAATCCCTGCTGTAATGGTCATGCATACTGGGCTCACGAATAGCTGTATGTGTAGCAGACATTACATTTTATTTGTTATTAGCTTCTCTGCTTTAAAACCATTTAAACCCAGAGATCCAGCAGCTTTGATTCCCCCCCCCCTCCTTCACTTTATACAATATGCAAACCGCTAACTGATGCCAGGACCTTATCAATTCATTGATCAGACACACAGACCTTTCTATTACCCAATCCACAGTTTCCAAGTCTGGAAACCCTAATAAAACTGTCACCCTTGCAAGCTGAGCAATCCAAAGAACTAAAGCCCTGTACACACAATCAGAATATCGTTAAAAAAAAAAAAAAACTTTCGAAGCAATTGTACGATAATCTGATCGTTGGTACACAGCTTTCGTCTGAAATTTTCCAAGGGGACAAACATTAAAATTGTTCTTGTATGATAGCAGATCGTGTGATTTTTGTTTAATTAATACAGTTTTCATCTGAAAATACAATACAAATACATTACATCACTTCTGAATTTTTATTCTGTCATGTGAGAATTTTCGATATGGAGACTAGCATGCCAAAAAAACGGATGCTCATTCGTCCCATAATCTCATTGTGTGTACTAGGCATAACAGATACTGGTTGTAAATAGCTTAGTTAGAGGGGATGGCCAATACATATCCCTGCAGACAGGTTAGCAGTTATAACTCTGAAACTTCAGCATGTTTCATAACTCATGAAATAGTAATAGCACAGCCAGAATATGTACATATTTACCCCCCTCAGTTAATGTATAGCGTTTTGAGGTCAAACACTGCTGCCCTAGGAGTATGGGGAGCAGAACCAGCCCAATTCATCTCCTAGGCAAACTGGGCATCCAAAACCTGTCGTGTCTATATTCATTTTGAAGCTACATTCAAGCTGTACAATAATCTGCTATAATACAATAATGTTAGCAGGCTGTACCTGGTAGGTACTCAGAGATATGAGTACCTATAGAAAAATGTCTCTGGGACATAGTCATAACCATAGTGACATCCCGAAAACCACTCCTCAATAGGTCATATTGCCTCTGTCAACACCCCTTAGATTCCAAATAAAAAAAGGAATGCCAGGATAGTTTGACGTTCTCCTTAACATTTTATTCATTTCAGGTACTTATATAGAGCTGTCAATTTATGCAGAGCTTTACATATATATATTGTACATTCACATCAGTCCCTACCCTCAAGGAGCTTACAATCTAAGGTCCCTAACTCACATACATACATATAGTAGGGCCAATTTAGACAGGATCTAATTTACCTACCTGCATGTCTTTGGTGCGTGGTAGGAAACAGGAGTACCCGGAGGAAATCGACGCAGGCACAGGGAGAACATGCAAAATCTAGGCAGCTAGTTTAATGGTTGGGATTCGAACCAGCGATCCTTTTGTTGCCAGGCAAAAGTGCCAACCACTACACCACTGTGCCGCCCAACATCAAACCAAGGAACACCTAACAGGACTTGTGAGAGCCACTGTACCATTTTTGCTTACTCGCTGGACTCTGCTGAAGCCAAGATTTGCAAGTATTATTCCTCTTCAACTCTTTTTTTTTATTATTTCACTGTTGCTTTATTGTCTCTTTATTTCTTTGTAACACCCTTTTTTCTGTAAATATTTTATTTGCACCACCTTTTCATTATTAACCCTATTTTGAAAAGTGTTAACGTTGTCTCTAACGCTTTTAATGCAAACTAAAAATAATCCCTGTCTCTTGATGAGCGCTACTGTATAGAATAAATTCTCTGAATATACCTGTCTGTGGCGACAGTGTGTGTTACAGACCTTTATTCTAAAATCATAGTTGGTATTTCTAAGATTGGGGTTCCCTCCTTCTTGTTAAAAAGGGGGTGGTGACTGTTTAGAGGGTTAATTACTTAATTAACTTAACGCAGTAATAATCACTCTCAGGCTGCTGGCACCTAGATTGTGGGTCCGCAAGCTGGAAAATCTGTGTGCAGGGTGCAGCTGAAAGTAACATTGTTACGTAAGTGATTGCGTGGTGTGAGATTGGCCAGTTCTTTGTCACGAGTTGGTGAGAAGGGCAGGGGTCTGATATCTGCTTTCGTCACACCTGCCTTCTACTATGGCTTTATCACAAGCAGAACAAAGTTCTGCAAACATTTTATGAATTGAGCTAATTTACTTACTTACAGAGTTTAAAGCATTGTACACTTTCAAATGTTTTTGTTGTTTTAACTAGATATTAGTTATATCCCCTGTGTTGATTGTTTGTCTTACCTTGTAATGATGGTGTAGCCATGCCCCCGTAGGGGTTGCTGGATGTAGTGCTTCATCTGCTCACACTGCCCTCAATCACACTCCTTGCTTGCATCCGGAGTCAGAAAACAGGCTGGCTCTTTGTTTTTTGTTTTTTTATTGGTGGGTTAAACTTGGATGGGTTAAGGGATGATTATGGGATGCCCATGGATCAACAGTTCTTTACTTGGGATCTCTAGATACCACTCAGTATATACACTTCTCCTTCCTTCTCCAGCACAACTCTTGCTTCTCAAATATCTCCTTGTTCCTCTCTCCTGCGCAACAGTTGCTTCTGGCCTAGCCAGCACATAGTGAGGCCTGCTCAGGCTTTGGCCAGGCCTCAGTAACCACCTTTTGCAGGCAGGGACCACGAAAAATGCTATAGTGTAGATAAAGTTTGTAGAAGTGCTAGCTAGCCTGATGGACTACTGCTCCTAGCCCATCCTCCTCCAGTCTTCAACAGTCCTCCTGACTGCAAACACCTGCACACTGCCCATTGACACCAAAGTCCCAGTTTCTTCCTGCACCTCTTCCAGAATGTCTTCCTCCCAATCTGCTACAGAGTGCATCTCCACTTCCCTGGGCTGTGTCACTCACCGACACCCGGCGAATTCCTCCTGGAGACCCCACTGGTAGTACTTTTCTTCCGCTGTCCTTTCCTGCTCTCTTCTTGTGCCTCTATGCCAGGATCTCACTCCTCCTGGATGGCCCCGGGCCGAGGTCACCCCCCAGACTGGGGACTCCCTTAAGGCCCCGACAGCCTTCAGTACTCCGTCTCCAACTTCCACCCGAACTCTCCTTCCAGACTGGGCTATTTGAGAAGGCCTGCCCCCTGCCAATCCAGGTTAGGGATTGGTCAGGGCTTCCCAAATACCCAGCAGTTCCACCTCTTCTGCCCCACTCCCCTTTTTCAGAACTTTCTGAAAAAAATTTATCCTCTCCTCTCTTAGTTCCCTGGATGATGATGTCATTCACTCCTTGTTGCCACATGGGGGAGTTCCCCCTTCACATCAGATTCCACCCATCACTTCAGAGTCAGCCCCCTTTCCATCACAGACTGTCATGTCCTACATGGCTGCGGGGAAATTAACAGTGAGACAAAACAGGGAGGGACAATTATCATATAAACGCATATTTAAACCCTGTGTATAATGGGTACAAAAGTCCTACTATAAAGAGTTTTCATATTATACATCTAGTACTGAGGACACTGACCTATTCAAGAGGGGGTGACCAAAAATCTGTGAAGCATATTCCAATTCTAATTTTGAGCACTCTACAGATAAGTCAGCAAGGTTGACAAACTCCTATGATAGATGTACATATATATATATAGTACCAGGTAGCATTGGCTATGTCAATAAACATCTCAGCTGGACAAACCAAGGGGCAGAGAGAGGAGCAAGAAAGGGAAAGGGGAAATGAAAAGGAGGGAATGGGAATAAAGTAAATAGGGGGAGGGACGGAGAAAGGGGAGGAGAAAAAGAAAAAGAATGGAGAAAAAGAATAAGACGGAAAGGGAAGGGAAAGAAGGGAAGAAGAAGGGAGGGGGGATGCTGCTGAGAACATATGGATTACTCTGTGTGCAGTGTATGATAGGGCACAGTGCCTGGACACAAGATGATATGTCACTGGTCCTGGGGGGGGGGGCACCACTGGAATCTAGGGGAAAAGCCCATCCCAGCACCCCACCTAGATCCGACCATGGGGACAGACATCTAAATGTGGGAGTGCTAATGACATGAAAACACGCCTCTTCCAGCTACAGAGTGATCTCTTTGTTAATTGTTCTGCCTGTTTGTGTCTGATTTTTAGATCTAATTAATATTTAGCTCTCAACTTCAGAGCTTTATACTGTGAAACCCTAGGACTGTTGGATATGTAGTTTCATCACAGGAAATTTAATTTCTTAGACTACAAACAGAGGTTATGAACACAAACAGAAACATATGACCAGTGTTAATTTTGACATCAAATTTCAATTTGGTTTTAGCTATAGTCTTTTTATTAAAATGCCATTTTAGTTTTAGTCGTATATTAGTCTTTTGACTAAAATGCCATTTTATTTTTAGTCGTATATTAGTCATCTAATATGTTTTAGTCGTATTTTAGTCTACTAAAATCTCCAGTACATTTTAGTCTACTAAAATCTCTAGTACATTTTAGTCTACCAAAATCTCCAGTACATTTTAGTCGAACAAAATCCCCAGTACATTTTAGTCGAACAAAATCTCCAGTACATTTTAGTCAAACAAAATCTCCAGTACATTTTAGTCTACTAAAATCTTATGGGTTTAGTTAAATTGTAATGCATTATTTAAGCATTTCTTTAGAATTGCCAAACTCATATTCTCCTAGAGTAAAAATCTAATAACAGGTTATTATTTATGGTATTAAGGTTTAAACATGCACTACGGACACAGATTTAGCCATTGCGATATATAACGTCTTTATAAATAAAACCAAGTTTCATAAACAAATATATTGCTTTTTGACAAACAGAAGTGCAACTCAGTCTTTTGACTAAAATGCCATTTTAGTTTTAGTCATATTTTAGTCATCTCACTTGTTTTAGTTTTAGTCGTATTTTAGTAGACTAAAATAGTATTAATTTAGCTGATGAAAAGATTTTAGTCGACGAAATTAACACTGCATATGACACAGAAATGTGAAGATTTACTCTAATATATACTGTGCATACAGAGCAACCAATGTCTTTAATAAGGCTTTAAAAGGCTAATGCATATCAATTTCAACTCCTGCGGTTCAGAGAAAAGTAAAGCAACCCGCTCCAGTTCGCCCCCTCCCCTTGTACCTCTTTGCCCTCAGCCTTCTGGGACATGTCACAGTATTTGCACAGTATTTGTAGCTACTGGCTTTTCATTTTTTTTGGAGGGGGGGATGGGCTGAAGATCTTCTTTAACCACTCCTATTGTAAAGAACCCCTCCTAGACTGATTGAACATTTTTCTTTCTTCTATATGTAACTTTTAGCTCCTTACCCCCTGTACAGTCCTTGGGAAAAATGTCAATCTTCCAAATCTTTATATTTGCCTTGGATGACTTTAAACATGTTAATTAGGTTACCCCTAAGATGTCTTTTTTTCTGAACTGAATATAGATCAGTTTTATATTCCTTTAACTGCAAGAAAGATTTTCTGTTGATGTAATTTTAAGAACAGAAAGAAATAAAAAAAATGCTTGATTGAAAAAATAAGGTAATGGATTGATGATGACTTACTCTTGTGACTCTACCCTAAACAAGGCATGATCACATCCATGTAATAAATAGAAATCTTCTAAATCCATTTATAATAGAATACCCTGATCTTGAAAGCATACTTATATAACAAAAAAGGAAAAAAAAAAAAAGAAAGCATACTTATAAGTAATTCTTATGCTTTTTGCTATAAATAAATATCACCGCCATTTCAAAAAAGGCTTTGTTCAAACGTTACTGCTTTTTAGCACCTCAAATTTCTTTCACAGGTTTCTCAAAGGACATCTCTGTGCTCCATTCTCCCCCCTCCCCTGGTGGCTGATGTGGTGATATCAGCGGCACTCTCTGCATTCATGAACTGTGAATCCTGGGCACTATTTTTTTCTGTCCTCTCAACTGAATGATGCTTGGCCTCATTTATCCCCCATGGCTTGTGGTGAATAGTAGGTACTGCAGGGGATAGCATTGGAGAGGAATCAAGTATTGCAGCCAGTAACCCAAACCCTTTGGACTCACTAATATTTTAGTATAAAAAAAAGAAGCTGCAGCATACAAAGTTATTAACTTTCACAAATATACTACAGCCAGAGCTGCTTTTTATACTGCCAGGGGACTAAATGATAAAATAAAAATTAGCTTTAAATTGGGCTTTAATAAGGGAGTCAGTGCAAAACAATAGATAATATAGTTTTACTAATTAATTAACATTTTGTCTGTAAACCCTGTAGAAGTCAGATTAACCACTTCAGCCCCGGAAGGATTTCACACTTTAGGACCAGAGCCCTTTTTGCCATTTGGCACTGTGTCGCTTTAACTGACAATTGCGCGGTCGTGCAACGTTGTACCCAAACGAAATTTGCGTCCTTTTTCCCCACAAATAGAGCTTCAGTTTGGTGGTATTTCATCACCGCTGCGTCATTTCTTATCACCGCTATAAACAAAAGAAGAGCGACAATTTTGCAAAAAAAAAAAACAAATTTTCATCAGTTTTGGCCGATTTATATTCTTCCTCATATTTGTGATAAAAAAATCGCAATCAGCGTTTATGGATTGGTTTGCGCAAAAGTGGCCACATTTACGGACGATTCGAATTCATTTCTGGGGTTTTTATTTATTTTTATTTTTTTACTAGTAATGGCGGCGATCTGCAATATTGGGGCGGACATGTCGGACCATTTTGACACTTTTTTGGGACCATTGGCATTTATACAGCGATCAGTGCTATAAAAATGCACTGATTACTGTGTAAATGCCATTGGCAGTGAAGGGGTTAACCTGCAGGGGGCGCTCTAAGGGTTAACTGTGTTCCCTGGGCGTGTTCTAACTGTGTGTGGGCTGCCCTAGCAGGGGAAGGGAAGTGATCACAGCTTTCATGTAGAGGAAGGCTGTGATCACAGTCCTTCCCCTTCTCACAGAACGGAGGTCCGTGTTTACATACGTGGACCTCCGTTCTTTCACTCCGGGGGGGGGCATCGCGGGTAGCCGGCGGAGATCGAGTCCGCTGCACCCTGCCCCCCCGGACACAGTGAGCGTGCGAGCGTGCCTCCGGCGGCACGCGCGCGCGCTCACAGTGCACGATCTCGCAGCGCGGTTTGCATTATCGAGCCACTTTGTCGCTGTCAACCTGCAAGTGGTTAATTGAATGACTGAAGGTAAAGTACTGCGATTGTCGTATGACCGCATGTCCAAATCTTTGTCTAGCGTACTGACGTTAGTAAAATTATCGTTCGACAAAGGCGAACGTAGTGACGTGCTGCGAGCGTATAAAGAGGAAGTTCAGTCTTCGTGCTTCACCCTTTGGGCCCCGCTACATTTCAGTATTTCAATTGCCGCTTCACGAATGTGAATTATGAATGCAGGTTTACATGACTGAACACGACTGGTTCGTTCCTGGGTTCCGAACATGCATGTTTTGTGCTTTCAACTTTTGTTTGTTCAACTTCTGTACAGAGAAGCCCAAAATCAGATGTGGCCTTGTCGGCAGACAAACATTTTTTGGTCGGCTCATCCAGCTTTTGTTGGACGAAAAATGAAAATCAGCTGTCGAATGGAGCGTACTAACGGTCAGATTATTGGACGTCAAGCTGTCGTATGAAAATTTTTGGCCGATAAATTGACCACATGTGCCTTATGACCTGAAAGATCCTTAAAGGAAAACTATGTTATGTTTTTAGGGAGCACTACTGTAAGTTGTCTCCTGGCAGTGCCAGATAACGACATTTTCTATTACATTTCTGTTTGGATTCATATTGGTCTCACAGATAAAAGAAAAAGTTTGAGTAAATGGTGAATTCCTGATAAAAGTTAATCACTGTTTAGTCTGTAGCCACGGAGAAGAGCTCACATTCTGGCATCCTGTCAGAACTTTCTCAGTTCTGGAACAAAAGAAGTTTAGGATGATTTAAAGAAGATCTTAGCTGGAAAACATTTAGTTGACTAAAGAACAGTGTATTATAAACAATATTTTTTCAGAAAATAATGTTTTTACCTTTTTTATTCTTTTTTGCATCTCAGTGCAGCTGATCTCCTCTATCTTTGTTTTTTTTAAGCCATTTCTGTCTACATGAACTTGCTCCAGCATTTGCTACATGTTGTTGCTTGGGGCAGATTTCTTTATGGTGGCAGCTGTGGACAATGCCTACATAATATGTTTTGGCATGACTGCTTGTAGCCTCCACAAGGCTTGTCTGACAGGGTGACAATGCAGGAGCGCAATTGAGAGAAAGTTGTCACCATTTAACAAGAAGTGCCTAAACAAGGCCCTTCATGCCAGTATCACCAGGTATTATTTTTATGAATGTTGTATATCCACTTGAAGTCCAGGCCTTTTCTTGCACTTTTTCTTTACAGGTTTAAATCAGTCTTTTTTTTGCTAGAAAATTACTTATAACCCCCAAACATTATATATGAGACATTAGGGAATAAAATGGTGATTGTTGCAATTTTGTATGTCACACAGTATTTGCAAAGTGTTTTTTTTTAATTCAATTTTTTGGCAAAAAATACACTTTGAGGAATGAATACACTTTAAATGAATGAATTTAATAAAAAAACAAAACACAATATATAACCCAATTTTAATAAAATATGAAAATGATGTTACGCTGAGTAAATAGATACCTAACATGTCATGCTTTAAAATTGCACACACTCGTGGAACGGCAAAAAAATTTGGTACTTAACAATCTCCATAGGCGACGCTTTAAAAACTTTTGCAGGTTACCTGTTTAGAGTTACAGTGGAGGTTTAATGCTAGAATGATTGCTCTCCCTCTAACGTTCGTGGCGATATCTCACATGTGTGGTGCGAACACCGTTTACATATGCATGCGCAACCTACATATGCATTCCTTTCTGCGTGTCAGCATGGAGGGATGGGGGCGCTTTACATTTTTATTTATTTTATTTTTTATTTTTACACTGTCCCTTTATTTTTTTGATCACTTTTATTCCTATTACAATGAATGTTTGCTTCCACCCAGTACTGGAAGTGACATCATGACGTTGCTCCAGTCCTCCAAGGCCATAGAGGCAATCAAAGATGATCTTGTCTTTGTTCACCTCTGTGACTAGCTGGCCGCACCGTCAGATTGTTTCTCGGACATGCCAGTGAGAACGGTAAGCCCGAGAAACACAGTGAGAGTTTACCTCATTCCGTCACTTCTGAAAGCGATCCATTAGCTAATGAGCCGCTTGGACCGCTTTCATGAGAAAGCCAGCCGCCAGCTGAAAAAAAAAATCGGGATTATGGCTGATAGCTTCAGCCATAACTCCAGTAAACCACTTGCAAACCACTTTGTTTATATACGTATTGCGGTCGACAAGTGGGTATTTAAAAAATGAAAGAAAATAATTGCTGAAATTACATTAACATGTTAAAGCTTGCATGATATTTTTGTGATTTGGTTTAGATCTACTTTAGGACTCATTCACATGGGCAGCATTGCCTATTGGTATAGCAGAGACTGGCATGCATTTAAGAGATGTTCCTTTCTAAATGTATGTTTTTATTTTTTAATCCCAAGGGGGATCTTTTAATAACCAGCTAGCGACCTCCCCATAGAAGCTTTACTGCTACAGGGTAGCCTCTCTGGATATGTGTGATTCTGCTCTTCCAGGTAGGTGCCATTGGCGCAATTTGCTCACTGCTTCTGATGTGATTAGTTACAGCAGAAGCCAATCAGCGGGAGCTGGCCAATGGATGGTCACTGGCACCTACGAGGAGACACACTGGACAGAGTTTTGCTTATGTAAAGAAGGCAGAGCTCTGTCCTGTCAAGGGAATAAAATCCAGCACATCCCTTAGTGAAAGCAGCACATAGTACACACAAAAACACTGGTTAGGCACACATTAAACCCTTTGATCACCCTAAATGTTTAACCCCTTCCCAGCCAGTGTCATTAGTACAGTGACAGTGCATATTTTTAGTACTGATCACTGTATTAGTGTCACTGGCTCCTACAAAGTGTCAAAAGTGTCAGTTAGTGTCAGATTGTTCCCCACAATATTGCAGTCCCGCTATAAGTAGCTGATTACTGCCATTACTAGTATAACAAATAAATAAATAAAAATTGCAGTCCATATCCCATTGTAGACACTATAACTTTTCCACAAACCAATCATTATATATGCTTATTCTGATTTTTTTAACAAAAATATGTAGCAGAATACCTATTAGAAGGTGCGTAAGTGGTGACGTTATCACACCCACTGCGGTGTCTGCATGTAATTGATTATTTTATATGCAATTTTACTCCTGCCTTCTTGTAAGTAGGTTTAACCTTCATTAAAAAGACTGGATTTTTAATTAATACATTATGAGTTCCTCCTTTGTCTCTCCCTTTTGCTGAGCCCACTGTTGGACATCCTAGTTATATGGCAACCCATCCTGGAATCTTAGCTCTGGATATCCATCCATCCCATGGGGATACTGGGATAAAGTGCAGCCAGACCCCCATCTTGGGGTCAGAATAGCTGGTAAGCAGCTTGAGAGTTGGGTGTGCACTTTTAGGTGTTAATATTTTGCTGTCCAGACTAAAATATGGATTTCTGTTGATACAAGTATAAATTAACTTTTTGCACTAGAGCACTTCTCTTCTTCTTTTTTCTGATGGACTTTACAGGATTATTTATGAATGTTTTTTAAGACATTCTTATTTACAGTTTTTTATATATATGAATTTCTCACTTGATTAAATTTATCCACTGTATATTGATAGTGCAACACGTTTTTCACTATTATTAACTGCTTCCCGACCGCGCGCCGTGTATTCACGGCGGCAGTCGGGGAGCTGGGCGCGAATCGCCGTAAATATACGGCGATTCGCATTTTGGCCACCAGGGGGCGCGCGCGCGCACCCGCCGCACTCCCGAGGAGTGTGCCCGCGGCGATGAGCGGCTACAGGGAAAAGAAGGGGAACCGCCGATGTAAACACGGCGGTTCCCCGCCCTGTCAGTGGGGCATGGGTGATCTACTGATCCCTGTCACTGGGATCAGTTAGATCTCTCATGCCCATGTTAGCCCAACCCCCCCACAGTAAGAACACACCCAGGGAACACTATTAACCCCTAGCTCCCCCCCCAGGTTAACCCCTTCACTGCCAATGACATTTATACAGTAATCAGTGGACATTTAAATTTCTGATCGCTGAATAAATGTCATTGGTCCCAAAAAAGTGTCAAAAATGTCCGACATGTCCGCTGAAATATCGCAGTACCGCTAAAAATCGCATATCGCCGCCATTACTAGTAAAAAATAAAAAAAAAATAAAAACCCCAGAAATGAATTCTCATCATC
>BLSH010342451.1:969980-982009 GCA_018402905.1 Glandirana rugosa
ATCTCCTTGTGGTGCCACCCCCTCCCCAATCTCACATTATACCACAGTGCCAAGGGCAGCCGCCCCTCCTGCCAACCCATTTTTCTGGCCCTGACAGTATGGGGTTTGTTTACCAAAGCTAGAGAGTGCAAAATTAGTCACATTTCTGCATAGAAACTAATCAGCTTATAACCTCAGCTGTTCAATTGAGCTTTGGCTATAAAACCTGGAAGCTGATTGGTTTATATGCAGAATTGTGACTAATCTTGCACTCTCTAGCTTTAGTAAATAAACTCCTATGTGACCACAGAATATTAGGGAAAAGATCCAAAGGTCTTCTAATACAAAATACACTTTCAGGAGAAAGTACTTGGTTTCATAATGGCAACAGGATGTTGTCTGAAAAAAAACATCAGTTCATGTTTTCTATTTTCTATAGTGAAACATTTGATGTCTGCAGAGAGGCATATACACTCACCAGTCACTTTATTAGGTACACCTGTTCAATTGCTTGGTAACACAAATTGCTAATCAGCCAATCACATGGCAGGAACTCAATGCATTTAGGCATCTAGACTTGGTGAAGTTGACTTGCTGAAGTTCAAACCGAGCATCAGAATGGGGAAGAAAGGTGATTTAAGTGACTTTGATGTGGCATGGTTGTTGGTGCTACACGGCCGGTCTGAGTATTTTAAAAAACTGCTGATCTACTGGGATTTTCACGCACAATCATCTTTAGGATTTACAGAGAATGGTCCCAGAAAGGGAAAATATCCAGTGAGTGGCAGTTTTATGGATGGAAATTGTTGATGTCAGAGGTCAGAAGAGAATAGGCAGACTGGTTCGAGATGATAGAAAGGCAACAGTAACTCAAATTACCATTCATTACAACCAAGGTATACAGAATATAATCTCTGAACGCACCACACATATCGAACCTTGAAGCAGATGGGCTACAGCAGCAGAAGACCACACCAGGTGCCACTCCTGTCAGCTAAGAACAAGAAACTGAGGCTACAATTTGCACAGGCTCACCAAAATTGGTCAATAGAAGATTGGAAAAATGTTGCCTGGTCGGATGAGTCTCAATTTCAGCTGCAATATTCAGATGGTAGAGTCAGAGTATGGCGTAAACAACATGAAAGCATAGATTTAAAAAGGGATCAAAGTCTTTACCAAGTAACTATAGACCTGTTCGTTTAACTTCTATAGCTGGGGAGATACTGGAGAGTTTAATAAAAGACCTCATACAGTAGATGAGTTGTTGTTGGAAAAAAATGTTTTAAGCAACAGACAGCATGGATTCATGAAAGACAGAAGTTGTCAAACAAATGTTGATAAATGTAAAGTTATGCATTTAGGGGCTAAGAATATGCATGCATCGTACATACTAGGGGGAGTACAACTGGGGGAATCCATAGTGGAGAAGGATCTGGGGGTTTTGGTAGATCATAAGCTTATTAATGACATGTAATGCCAAGCTGCGGTTTCCAAAGCAAGCAAAATCCTTTCTTGTATTAAGAGAGGTATGGACTCCAGAGATAGAGACGTCATTTGCCCCCCTGTACAAATCATTAGTAAAACCTCATCTGGAATATGCAGTTCAGTTTTGGGCACCAGTTCTCAAAAAGGATATCGGGGAACTGGAGAAAGTGCAGAGAAGGGCAACCAAACTAATAAGAGGCATGGAGGAGCTCAGCTATGAGGAAAGATTAGAGGAACTGAATTTATTCTCTCCTGAGAAGAGGAGATTAAGGGGGGGTATGATCAACATGTACAAATACATAAGAGGTCCATATAGTGAACTTGGTGTTGAGTTATTCACTTTAAGGTCATCACAGAGGACAAAGGGGCACTCTTTACGTCTAGAGAAAAAAAGATTTAATCTCCAAATACGGAAAGGTTTCTTCACAGTAAGAGCTGTGAAAATGTGGAATAGACTCCCTACAGAGGTGGTTCTGGCCAGCTCAGTAGATTGCTTTAAAAAAAGGCCTGGATTCTTTCCTTAATGTACATAATATGACTGGCTATTAAAGAGGAAGTAAACCCAGATTGGGTTTACTTCCTCTACATTCCCCTGCAAAGTAGATGCATAATGGGCTACTATGTGGCAAACAAAGCCTGCGACGTCCAGCGTTGTTCCCTGTGCTGGCAGCGCCCATCTTCTGCCCCTCTTCCTTCCGGGGCCGCGATCTCTGGCTCTGTGACTGGCCGGAATCGCGTGACATCACTCCTGCCCATGCGCGCGGGATCCGCCAGTCACGACACGATCACAGTGAAGAAATAGCACGGAGGCCGTTTCTTCAGTGCGCATATGCCGAAATTATGTTGGCACATCTCTTACACTGCATATCTCCTGAACCATGCAGGTTTGGGAGATATGCAGGGCACCTACAGGTAAGCCACGAGTTGACAACCACTTTTACATTTATAGGTAAAGTTGATCCAGGGAAATTCCGATTGCCTCTCGGGAGATCAGGAAGGAATTTTTTCCCCCGCTGTAGCAAATTGGATCCATGCTTTGCTGGGGTTTTTTGCCTTCCTCTGGGTGAAGGATTGTGTATATGGGATTGTATGGTTACATATATATATATATATATATATATATATATATATATATATATTTTTTTTTATTGGTTGAATTAGATGGACTTGTGTCTTTTTTCAACCTGACTAACTATGTGGTGTAACGGTGTGGGGGATATTTTCTTGGCACACTTTGGGCCCCTTAGTACCAATTAAGCATTGTTTAAATGCCACGGCCTACCTGAGTATTGCTGCTGACCATGTCCATCCCTTTATGACTACAGTGTACCCATCTTCTGATGGCTCCTTCCAGCAGGATAATGCACCATGCCACAAAGCTCAAATCATCTCACCACTGGTTTCTTGAACATGACAATGAGTTCTCTGTACTCCAATGTCCGCCACAGTCACCAAAACTCAATCCAATAGAGCACCTTTGGGATGTGGTGGAATGGGAGATTCGCATCATGGATGTGTAGCCGACAAATCTGCAGCAACTGTGTGATGCTATCATGTCACTATGAACCAAAATATCTGAGGAATGTTTCCAACACCTTGTTGAAACTATGCCATGAAGAATTAAGGCAGTTCTGAAGGCAAAACGGGGTCCAGCCCGGAGTTCTGTCTAAATAGCCAACTCGTCTAAATCTCCAATTACTTCACTTCCATTGACTCTCCCCAGATTTCAATGAGTTGTTTTTACTGCCCATGTGCGCACATGCACCGGACAGAGTAACAGAAACCCCGTTGGATCTTCCAATCGCCGCAGTGCATTGGGGACATCTGGGTTTGTTTATGTTTAATCAGTTGAACGCTCAGGGAGCTGCACAGAGGAATGTGGGTGTTATAGTTCTAACATGTCGATTGGACGATCTGATGGGGATTCTGTCATTCTGTTGGATGCACGTGCACACATAGGCAGTAGAGCCAACTCACTGAAATCTTCTGCTGGAGAGTCAACAGAAGTAACGTAATTGGAAATTTTGACGAGTTGGATATTTCGACAGAACACGGGTACTAGCAAGGTGTACCTAATAATGTGGCCGGTGATTGTATTTGCTGCTAAACTCACTATACTGTATATGGAGCAAACAGTACCAGGGTAGGAACCCTTGACAGGTTCCACTATATATTTTATATTAGTTAAGAGCTCCCGCTAGGCACATTTTCTGGCCTTGGATTTGAGTACACAACCCTAAGGTACCATTCACAGCTTATTCACGTGTGGCTATACTGCTGCCCCTATGTTTGAGATGCACTGGATCTGGAGTGGAGCTATTCAGAAGGTGTTTGACGGGCTATGAGGAGGCAGCATGCCACCTCTTTAATGGCTACTTTAACTTAACCCTCAAAATGCCCAACCATCACTAGATGCAACATGCCATTTAACTTTTGCCATGGCCACAAACCTAAATGCTGTGCCTGCAGCATGGGTACAGCTCTGAGTGGCTGCATTGCTTTGTTTAGATAGGTCGTTTTTGGCAGTAAAACCACAGCTGATCCATCTGATTTTACTTCCCCAGCTGCCCACCGAGAAGTATTTTAAATTGAGCAGTAGCTTTTCTAGATTTAGTTTTTTTATGCTGTAGCATGGTCTGGCTGTTTAAAAAACTTGGCTTAGGTCCTGCTGAAAGGCAGGTTCTAAGCTTGTTTTCATGCCACAGTGTCACATTTTATTGCTTATATTAGTTTATCAAAGTGTACTTAGAAACAGTACAACTGAAAAATGCAAAATGAAAAAAATGCATGTTTGAATGGTTATTTTATCTGTTTAGTCATATGTAAATATTTTGGCGAAACAATTTTTGCTTAGTGATGTATTTGGATGTGTACACATATGATAAGAGCCCAAGGCTAGTCATAGTTAAGCTTTCATTAAGGATTCTCTGATGTTCTTAGGAAGTGAATTCCATACTTTTGGAGTATAGCAGAAGAAGGCTATGCCCCCCCATTAAGTGTAGTTGAGTAGGGGGGACACACAGCAAACCAGAATTTGAGGAGCGGAGGTTACGAGAGGGGGAGTAAGCTGAAAACATTTCAGGGGTGCCAAGCCATGAAGAGCCTTGTAGGTGAGCAAGAGGATCTTAAAGTCTATGCAAAACCTGAGGGGTAGCCAGTGCAAGGACTCCAGGATAGGGGTAATATGATCACTTGTACCAGACTTAGTCATAATTCTGGCTGCAGAATTTTGAACATATTGAAGTTGATTTATAGTGGATTTAGGTACCCCAGAGAGTAGAGCATTGCAGTAGTCAAGTCGGGAGAACACAAATGTATGGATCAGCTTTTCAGTTACAGCGTATGATAGCATAGGATGCAACCAAGCAATGTTTCTAAAGTGGAAAAAGATGTTCTGACAACATTTTGTACGTGTGGCTCAAAGGTTAAATTAGCATCAAATATCACCCCTAGATTTTTCAATTTAGACTGAAGCTCAAGAGACGAAGACTAGGCCCCGTAGATTACATTACACTGTAGGATGATTGAGGGTGAGGCAGTCTTGCTGTGGACCTACTGTGACAGAACCAGTTGGGACAGGAGTTTTGGAGGGGACTGCAGGGTAGCCTCTTGCCTGCCGACTATGGGCCCTGGCTTTTGAGGGGGCTCTATTCTTTGGGAAGTGTGTGCCTGGGGGACCTTTTGGACTGGTTTTGCTTCAGAAAACACACAAACTCTGGCAAAAACTGGCAATCCAGCATCAGGGTGGCCAAGGCTCATTGATGCAGGTGGAGAGTGAAGGCTGGCCTGTGTAGTTCGATCCAATAGCTACTGTAGCTCAAATTGGTGAAACAGTTAATTCTGGTTGCGGTAGAAAGGTGCCAGAATACAAAGTGCATCAAAGTTTGTCGGCTATGGGGCTGGGTAGCTGCAGACCAAGTCAGGGTACCCATGCTAACCCCCTTCCACAACCAAATGCACCTACAATGGGCAAATGAGTATCAGAACTGGACCATGGAGCAATAGGAGAAGGTGTCCTTGAGTTGTTGTTGGCCTCAAAATTCTCCAGCTCTCAATCCAATCAAGCATCTGTGGAATGTGCTAGAAAAATAAATCCAATCAATGGAGGCCCTGTCTTCCAACTTATAGGACTTAACACGGTTGTAAAGTCAAATGTTTTATTTATACCTACAGGTAAGCCTATAATAAGTTCAGGTGATTATAAATTTAATAGCAGCTAGTGACGTCACCGGCGCATGAGCACTGCACTTTGAATGGATGGTGCCGTCCATTCAGAGCTCTGTGCAGCAACCGTGACTCTCAAGCCCTTGCACAGGAGTGCTGTCAGCGCGGCTTGACCATTCAAACAGCTGGAGCTCACGAAACCAAAAGGAAGACTGAGTGAAGATGGAAGCCCACGCAGCGGTGACAGCGTACCACTGGAGGGCTTTGTTTTAAGGTAAGTCGAACATAATGTGCTAGTATGCAGTGCAGGGGGCCAGTATCCTGCAGGGGTGTTTACTACTGACAGATACCACAGCATAGCTTCAGAAGTCTAGTAGAGCTCCATGCCTTGATGGGTCAGGGCTGTTTTGGCAGTGAAAGGGGGACCTACTCAATCTTAGGTGGAAGGTCATCAGGGGTGTAATGATAGGGGTTGCAATTACAACCAGGCCCAATAGTCCAGGGGGCCTATGTGCCTCCGTTGTACACCTGAATAGGAGAGATGGCGGGAGTTGCACTTAGAGCAACCAATCTCCTCCATTTTCCTCTATCCAGTTTATTTGCCTTCTGTTGTTCCCAGGGACCCTGTGTGTTTCCCTGCCCCCCCCCCTCTCTCCTACCAGCTGCTGTAGAAGATGTGTCATGATGGAGAGATGGGAATGGGTCAGTAAATTTGTCATTTACCGGCTCCTTCCTTTTCAGTCATTGGTACCAATTGGTTCATTCATAACTGAAGCATAGTAAACTGTTTTTACTTTACTTGCATTTCAGAATGAATGGGAGGCTCAGTACAAACTATTCCTGTCCATTCATTCTGTGCAGCTGAGGCTAAACAGATGGAGATTGAGGGTTGAGGTTTGTTTAGACCCCTGATGTCTCATCAAAGCGCCCCAACAGAGCTCCTAAAATAAAATGTAAAAAATTGAAAAAATAAAATTGTAAAAGAAATAAAATGAAATGGTAAAAAAAAATAATAAAACTAAAATAAAAATTAAAAACTACTGACACCAGTGAGGGAACTATCAAGATCACAAAGGTTGCAATTGTGACTGGGCCCTGGCATTTCACCACCATGGGGAGGCCCGAAGATGGCAGAAAGGGGGCCTGCTGCAGAACTTGTGAAAGAGCCCCACTGCGGTACCGTAATAAAGGGACCCACGATGGGAGTAAAGGGCCCCAGGATCAGTGGGAAGAGGGGAGGGCCCAGGGGTCAGGGGGCCCTTCATAATTTCTTGCACCGGGGCCCTGAAGGTTTTATTTACGCCTCTGAAGGTCATGTTATGGTGAGTGGTCATATTGTCATGGCTGAACAGTGTATTAAACAGTATTGCCCTTCATTTTTTTGTATGAATACAGCCAATAATGTACAGCGGAACCTTGGATTACGTGCATAATCCATTTTAGGAGAATGCTTGTAATCCAAAGCACTCCTATATCAAAGCATTTTTTTCTCATAGGAAACAATGAAAACTCAGTTAATTCTTTCCACACCACTGCTTGTCAATGCAGTACTGTATGTGGCCAGAGGTCCGGGGGCGCCTGGTGTATGCTATACCATATGTGGCCAGAGGTGTGGTGGCGCTGGTGAGGCTTGGAAATGGCTGGAAACATTCAGAAATGCTTGGGAACTGTTTACACTTTTGGTATTTCCGGGTATTTAAGAGTATTTCCGAATTCTTCCAGGCATCTCCCAGGCTCAGCAGCGCCCCCCGCACCTCTGGCCACATGCGGTATTGCATGCACAAAGGCTTAATTCTGCTCATTATACAACACAGCGCTTGCAAACCGAGTCAGAATTAAAAAAAAAAAAAACTGCTTTTATTGCAAATCGCTCGTCAACCGCGTTACTTGCAATCCACGGTTTTACTGTATATCGATTTTGTTAACAATATATAAGTCGTTTAAAGATATTTACGAAGAAGAGTACCCCCTCAGTCCAGATGCTCAGTGCCTTGTACACACAAGTCGACGATCGTATACAACAGGTCGTACGAATGACCGTTGTATGCTAAATCGACCGTTAGTACGCGCGATTAGAACAGCCTACGTACGACGGTCGTACAACAGGAGTTTGTATGAGCAAACTAGAAAACTTTGGTAGTACCAACAAGCGGTCATACGACCATTGTATCGTGTGTACAGAGAGGTTGGTCCAACAAGTTGTATTGTGCAAAACACGCATGCTCCGAAGTCAGGAACGGCCAGACACAAATTACAGGCACCTGAACTTTCTCTTTATATGTTCATAACACGTCACTACGTTCAGCTTGGTCATACGATCGTGTAGTGCATGTCAGTATGCTAGATACAACAGCCAACATATGATTTAGTCCGTTCGGTCGTACGATCATCGAACCGTGTGTACGAGGCTTACGACCAGCTCACGACCGTTGTATTCGAAATCGATCGTTCGTATGCGCAATTTGAACAGTCGAACATACGACGGTCGTACAAGGGAGTTGTATGGGCAGACTAGAAAACTTGGTCATACCAACAAGCTCTCATACGACCGTTGTATCGTGTGTACAGAGCAGTTGGTACAACAAAGTTGTATTGTGCAAAACACGCATGCTAAGAAGTCAGGAACGGGCGGATGCTAATTACATGCACCTGAACGTTCTTTCTGTGGCAGTGTCGCCAACCGTCCGTAAATTTACGGACAGCCAGTAAAAACAGGGCAGTTTTTTTTGGGTGTCCGTAAAAGTCCGTAGCAGCTGAAAAGTGCCAGTAAAAACTGTGGCCATCGGCTCCGGTAGAGCTGTACATGTGCAATTACGCAAATTTCTGAGCGGCGAATGAGAAGATCCGATCCTGACTCTGAGACGAGTTGGACTACCACTCCCTCCTGCTGCCAGCTAGCGCCTCTGCCCAGCCCATCCGCCCTCAAATGAGATTACTGCATTTTCCCGCCACACCACCACCAGCCAGCACCTGACCACCTGAGACACTCTGGATGGATGGATGAATGCTCCTGATTCCTGCCTGCCTCCCTGCTCTGGCTGACCTTGCAGCCCTCCTGGTGACAGTGGTGAGTGCAGTGCGCTTCCTCTTCAAGCCAACCAAAAAGAGTCGGGACAGTGAGTGTGTGACTGCTTGACACCCACACTGTCTCTGCTCACTCTCATAGACAGCCGTGAGCCAGTCTGCAGGAGTCTCTCTTAGTGTGCAGTGTGCGCTGTATGAGTGCAGCGTGCACTGGATAAGTGGCAGGAGGTAATGGAAGGATGGTGTAATGGAAACAGGAGGTGATGGGAATGGGGAAGGTGTGATGGAGATGGAGGGATGGTGACAGGAAGTGATGGGGGGGTATTGTGTGATGGAGACAAGAGGTGATGGAGGGATGGAGACGGGGGGGATGGTGTGATGGAGATGAGGGGTGATGGAGGGATGGAGACTGGAGGGATGAAAACAGGAGGTGATGGAGACAGGAAGTCTTTAGAAGTGGGGACATAAATTCTGGTGATCCTAGTGGCTACCAGGGATTTCACCTCACTTTCTGTGGTGGTTACAGAACAGAAATTAAGGGGAAATCTCTACAATTTGACATGGATGACAAAACTGATGGACTAAATAATCTGCCCTTATTATATTGGAAATAACAGAAATATGTTTTTTTTACCTTGCTATCTACCTTAAAATCACATTGCTCTTTGCACGGTGTACTTGCTTGTAGCCTAAATACTGAAATTTGAACTGAAAACTGTAATTTTGTAACTTTTGTGCAATGCCAGTAAAAACTTGACTGTGCCAGTAAATTTTGGGTGTCGTGTCAGTAAATTTCAATCTGGTAGGTTGGCAACACTGTTCTGTGGTCGTACGATCGTGTAGTGCAGTCAGTATGCTACATACAACAGCCAACATACGATTTGACACGATCGTACGTACGATCGTCGAACCGCGTTTACGGGGCTTTAGGGTGCATTGACACCTCTGTAATTGTGATGTGTTGCTAAAAAAAACAACATGGTGCATTGTTGGTGTGTTCTCAATAATGTACCTTCTGTAGGAATTAATGATTTACATTTGTAAATATAACCTACTAACAAAACTGACAAAATGTCATATTACTTATCAAAGGGCTGAAATTCAGAAACAGAAAAAAACAGCCACAAAGCATCATATTCTCCCAGTGGATTGTGTATTTAATACATTCAGAAAATTCTTAGATAGTGTGCACTGGAGTCGTTTTTGACAGCACTTCATATCCAGTTAATACACTATAGAGTAGAAAAGCTACTACCTTCAGCCACTGGCAAGGATACCGTCTTGCTTAGTGACTTCCACATGGCTGATTCCACAAAATACAGCCAAAAAATCAATCTATATGATAATGAAATAAGGATGCAGCATGGCAATTCTTCATTTGAAAAATCAAACACTGTAAAAGAAAATAAAATAAAGTGCATAGCAAGACAAAACTCTGCACACTGCAGACAGTAATGTATCACAAGAAATCTATTATAAATGTTTTATCAGTAGAAATATGGAAAGATACAACCGTATAAACTTTTAAGCCATCTTATTTGTACATTCTAATACAATAAAGTTTGTGCCAGGTGTCAGCATTCTGTCTGAAACACGAGTTTTCTGGGAAGAAATGCATGTCTGTGCTATGAATAGTAGCTTATTTTTACTGTTTTTCTTTCAAGGATTTTTATTCAGAATCTTCGGTGAACAAAATAGTAATACAAATCAAGACCGAAGGCTTCCAGCAGTTACAGAAGATGGACAGACTGATGAATAATGTAGGGGACTTGTCATTGCAATGACATTAAATCTATCAGTACATACAGGTCACCGTATAAAGGTGAAAAAAAAATTGAAATCACTTAATAGGGTCACAACGATACCTAATCAGACAATTTCTGGGGTGTAGAATAAGATGCAACATGCTGCAAATAGTGAGGACATTCTGATTCATGGACTTTAGAGAACTTAGTGCTCACATGTCTGCACGGGCTTCCTCTGGTTCCTCCCACAATCCAAAAACATACTAGTAGGGTAAACGCCCGTGATCAAATTGGCCCTAGTATGGGTATACACGTGACCTTAAGTTGTAAGCTCTTTGAGGGTAGGGACGTATGTGAATGTACAGTAGGTAAAGTACTGAAATATATAAATACCTATAATAAAAAAATATATAAATGGGGGGATAGGGGAAGGCAGGTGGGAGATGTCTAGAGGGGAAGAAAAGGAATAGGTGAGGGAGGTTGTCTGAGAAAATGAGCCAGGAAAAGGGCCTACTAGACAAGGTAAGCCATAGTACAAGCAGACTGTGATGATTTAGATGGTATTAAAGAGTAAAGGTAAAATAATTTCAACCAAAAGAGACCAAATAAATAATTACAGTTTTCAAGCTTACCATCCTGTACAGCCAATTGCTACACGGTTTTTGAACTCCGTGAAAGGCAATGCGGCTATCTTCCACTCTTTCAAACGTAGCAGCAGTAAAGATCTGGGTTACCAGTTTAAAAGGGGTTACCATTAAGCCCCGTACACACGGTTCGACGATCGTACGTACGATCGTCGCAAATCGTATGTTGGCTGTTGTATGCAGCATACTGACTGCACTACACGATCGTACGACCACAGAAAGAACGTCCGGGTGCATGTAATTAGCATCCAGCCATTCCTGACTTTGGAGCATGCGTGTTTTGCACAATACAACTTTGTTGTACCAACTTCTCTGTACACACGATACAACGGTCGTATGAGAGCTTGTTGGTGCGACCAAGTTTTCTAGTCTGCTCATACAACTCCCTTGTACGACCGTCGTATGTTCGACTGTTCAAATCGCGCATACGAACGATCGATATCGCATACAACGGTCGTTAGTAGAGTTGAGCGAACACCTGGACGTTCGGGTTCTGCTGGTCCGTCCGAACTTCGGGACAAAGTCCGGGTCCGGACGGAACCCGAACGATCGCACGGACAACGAACCCCATTGAAATCAATGGGGACCCGAACTTTTAGGTACAAAAATGGCTGTAGGAAAGTCCTGGAAAGCCCCAGAGGGCTGCAAAAGGAAGTAAAATGGGGGTAAGGGTAGGGCAAGTGCCCTACAAAAAAATGGGGACAGGGAAATAACTTTAAATATTTTAAAAAAAATAAAAACATAAAAAATGCAAAAATGGAGATGAATGTGGTTCATCTTCAAACTGTGTCTGAAAAGTATTAATTAACGGTAGAAGCCATATAACTGTTCTAATATCATCTTCAAACTAGGGCAAGTGCCCTACAAATAAATGGGGATAATGGGGATAGGGAAAATAAATTAAAATCAAATAAAAAAATGGGAAGGGGGGTGGATGTGGAGTAGGAGCCTAGAGGTTGACTAGGCCGTGACCGTGGCAGTGTAGGTG
>BLSH010342451.1:1000996-1022602 GCA_018402905.1 Glandirana rugosa
CAGATAATCACCCACTCATTAGTTTTGTGTAGGATGTGACGGGACTACGAGTGCCCAGATCTTACCGATATCCTACCCCCTTAAATAAGTTACTTGCACATACCCACCTTCTCATTTATTTCGTGTGGGACGTGATAGTCCTAGTGTCCAGATTTTGTCAATATACTATCCCCTTAAAGTCCTATAGCCATTCTAGACCCGTGAGCATCAGGGCAGTGTAGGATGTGTTTTGATTACTCACCCACTAATAGACATTCGTTGAATATATCTCAATCCCCTCAGGCTAGATCGCCATCATCTAATTATTCTAGCCAGGGCTTTGCAGGGTGTTCTGTCATTTCTCCCCACCGATAGACTTTCATTGAATAATTTCCCCGATCATGTAATTGTTCTAGACTTCTGACCAGGGCAGTGTAGGATGTGCTGGCTTTTTGGCATTCCCCTCACTCCCCGTGAATGTGACATGCATGTAACATTGTCATAGACAGTCCCCGTGTCCTTGGTGGATCATAAATAATTGCACACACACAATGAGATCCAGCGGCGTATATGTGGTGGGGTGCTTGTTGTGGTTGAGGGCTGAACACGTGAATGGGAGGAGCAGGGGGAGCTGGGCTCTGCATTCCTTTGTTCTCCTGCAGGGAGGAATATACAAGCCCTATCCTGGCCATGTGTTCCCTGTGGAAGGGATACTGCTCGTCATATAGCCTTGAACTTGTATTTTCACTACAATGAATTCATTGGTAGAATTCCCAATTGTCAAAGCTCTGTTGCGGTGTACATCTATTCCATAGGGATGGGATGCAGACTGCACAGCACAACTGTTTTTAACAATGAACCTATTGACTGCGATTGAGCAACTGTCTCGGTGAATCAGGGCAGTTCTGCTACTGGAGAAAGGCGATTCTCAGCAGGATTGTGGCTTCCTAATATTAATGGCTTCTGCTGTCTTATGTAGTTCTAGCAACAGATTTGTATATATCTAAGCTTTGTATTTTCGATTGATGTGATCACGTATGCTCGTGTCGCTGACCTAATAAACCTGACTGCCTTTTTATAACTATCTTTGCACTAAAAACACGAAGTACACATATTATACAGTAGTGCTAACCGGTATCTACTTATTATGGAGTTGGAGTCGATGTGTGATAATATTATGACAGCGTGGATTCTGGCAGTCTAATGTGTGAATTGAGTATTAGGCTACTGTATTATTTTCTACTACACAGGCAGCTCTAAAATAGTAATGAGATATTTAATGAAAGTAATTAAAGCAGAGCTTTGCTTTTTATTTTTTTGCAGGATTATGTCTGCTTATTGGCCATAATTGCTGGAATTGCTAAAGAAACCTGTTGTTTTTTCATTCGTAGTAACCCCAGACACTGTTTACCTTTTACACCTCCATATTCAGGCCTAGAAAGATGATTCATCCTTAAATATCGAAACGGGAATCAGACACTCGTGAGGCATGCAATGCATTGTAGGTTGCTCCAGAGCGTCGCAATAAACACAGCAAGCCTTTGGTTTCGCACATCACGGGTCACTCAAGTAAACAAGACCAGCTACTTGACCCTGACCGTAGCTTTTTCCTGACACACATTACAGCTAAAATGGATCTTCTATAAATTCAGGTTTCAAAACCGTACTATTTGGAGTTATGGTAGTGATCGTATACAAATTCCCTTTGTTATCTCATCTGCAATTTACTTTTTCTCCATATTTATATGCAGACTAAGCTGCTGTCTAGCAAAATGACAGTGACAGGTGTGGGTTGTAAGTACAAGGCTGGAGGGATGCTTAAGCAGTTACAGCAACAGTTCTTTTTTTGTAAGATTTAAGCCATGAGATAAAAAGTGACCCTTGAAAGCACCCTTGCTAGTGCGTTACCCTTGGTCCTAACCATGAACTACTTGTAAATGTTGAGAAAAGTTTACATAATGCACGTTACATGAAAAGGGACTAGAGTACATGGTGTAAGTACATGATTTAACTACATAAATATATTGGTCAGAATTCAATATATTCCACAATCATAGCCCTTTAAATGTATTTATTTCAGGTACTTATCTAGCGCTGTCAATTTACGCAGTGCTTTACATATACATTGTACATTCACATCAGTCCCTACCCTCAAGGAGCTGACAATCTAAGGTCCTTAACTCAAATTCATACATACTAGGGCCAATTTAGACCGCAGCCAATTAACCTACCAGCATGTCTTTGGAGTGTGGGAGGAAACTGGAGTACCTAAATAGACATGTTCAAAACATTTCTACTTTAGATTGTAAGCTCCATGAGCAGGGCCTTCCTATTCCTTCTGTATTGAAATTGTACTGTCCAGGGTGGATCAGGTCGATTTAAATCACTAGTAAAAACGCTTGATTTAAATCAACATCATTTTTAAAGAGCAACTGTCATCTCTGTCCCGCAGTGGCTCCTCCTCTGACCCGCTGTTGACTCACCGACAGTCCCATTCACTTTAATGGGATGGCTTGTGATGCAGCAGTGACACAACAAGGTGAGGGAGGTGGCAGCAGCAGGTGAGTGGATGCCCACTAACAGGCGCTGCCATGATGGGTCTGAAATGACAGGTGCTCTTTAAATGTAAGGATTTATTCTTGCTGGTAGTTAGAATCTTTAATATTTGCATACAAAATGAAGGTTTCCTATTTAGAATAATAAGCTGTCAGGTTAATAAAACAGTGGTATCAGAACCAATTCAATCATTCAGTTTGTAGTGTACATAGATTTGCAAAACAATGGGATAAAGGAATATTCCTGAACTTTGTTTTATCTCATGGTTACTATGAACCTGTGAGCTTGGATTCATTGAATTAGATTACCAAAAATGTAAATATTGCAGAATATACAGCCTCATACTACATAACTAAGCTCAATTTCACGCTGAATAAACAAAATGATTAATGTATATTGAATAGAAAATGATCTTTAGATAGATTTTTACTCCAAAAGCATGTTATTAAAATAAATTTGATAAAAATCAAAAAAATTGATTGAAATAAAAAACATTTAATTTTCTAAAAAAAAAATCATCGATTTTTATCTACCCTGGTACTGCCCACTCTACATTGTAAAGCACTGCATAAACTGTTGGCGCTATATACATCCTGTATAATAATAATTTCTCAAGTCCAGTACCCTTTAAGGCTGGCCATACATGTTAGATTTTCTGTCCAATTTTCTTTAGATTTACCATAAACCATATAATATGAGGTCAAAACTAAACACTTTCAATTTTATCCAATTAGGCAGGCCCTTGTACTACATAGTTAAAGGCAAATCTAAAGAAAATTGGATAGAACAGCTAACCTGTATGGCCAGCCTAACAGGTCATGTTTGTAAGAAACCTGTTCCTTGCAGGCGTCATTTAATAAATATTGCTAGCTTATTAATTATCCCAGTTTTTTGGTTGGTTGCTCAGGTGAGCGTACTTGAGGACTGGAGCAGAGAAAACGGGGTTATTTACTAAAACTGGAGAGTGCAAAATCTGGTGCAGCTCTGCATAGAAACCAATCAGCTTTCAGCCTTTATTGCCAAAGCTTAATTGAATAAGCTGAAGTTAAACGCTGATTGGCTACCATGCACAGCTGCACCAGATTTAGAGTGCGCCAATTTTAGTAACTCTACCCCATATTGTCATAAAAAGGACCTTTTTTCTCGTGTTTGAGGTCTCAGTTGTTTTTTGGTGTTTTTGTCATATGCATGGAGAAGCTCAAACAATTTGGGCAAAATTGGTTTAATAATAATAAAAAAAAAGGGACATGTAGGTCTCAGTGGTTCTCAACCTCAGTCCTCAAGTACCCCCAACAAGCAATGTGTTCATGTTTTCCTTTACTTTGCACAGCTGCTTTATATCAATATCAATGACATGGGATTGATTATTGATAAGAGCTATTTTATCTAAGGGAACTTCCTAAAACATGCCCCGTTGGGGGTACTTGAGGACTGAGGTTGAGAACCACTGAGGTAGGATGCTTCTAGTTTCATATAAACCAAGCAAACCTGCATTGAATTTGAGTCAATCTATGGTTAAAAATGTCTATAACCTGATATGTTTGGCTTGATTAACCCAGGCTGTAGCCTCATTATGTAGGTAGGCCATTGATCTCCATTAAGGCTGCATTCACATAGGGGCGACGCGACTTTGCTAGACGATTTCAGCGTGACTTCAGGCGACTTCATGCCAGGCGACTTTGGCTGTGGCCAATCAGAGCAGGGAGGGAGGGGGTTGCCCTAGATAAATTCTATTCTTTTCACTGTAAAGTCGTTTCCATTTACATGGGGGATCCGACTTGGAAGCAACTCCTATTCAATTCTATGGGCACAAGTCGGATAGAAGTTGCCTAGAAGTCATGCAGGAACCTTTTCTGAAGTTGCTCCGACTTTAGTAGTGTACATTAAGATGGCTCCCATTCATTTCAATGGGATTTTAAATGTCAGGCAACTTGAGGCGACTCAAGTCAGAGCGCAAGTCGCCCCTGTGTGAGTGGGCACTAATGGAGCAGAATGCCTTAGGCTGGTTTCACAAGGCCGTCTCCGTATGCGGACTCTGTTTGCTCAGCGAGGATCGCTGAGCCGACGGATGACGGATCCGTCTCCGCTCTCGGAACGCCCGTGTGAAAGAAGCCTTACCCAATTTTTACAAAAATTTAACATGAGCAGGTATGTATAGTGCATGAAATGCATATCCAGGGCACATATGCATGCAAGCTCACTTATGGTAACAGCTGTTTCTTTAAGAGGAAGTAAACCCTGATGGGGTTTACTTCCTCTATATTCCCCTGTAAAGTAGAAGCATAATGGGCTACTATGCATCACATAGTAGCCCATTATGTGTCACTTACCTGCAAATGAAGCCTGTGATGTCCCCTGTGCTGGCAGCGTCCATCTTCAGCCCCTCTTCCTTCCGGGGCCGCGACTCTAGCTCTGTGACTGGCCGGAGTGGCGTGACGTCACTCCCGCGCATGCGCGCGGGAGCTGCCAGTCACGGCACGATCACAGTGAAGAAATGGCGTGGAGGCCGTTTCTTCACTGCGCATGTACCGCAATGACGTCGGCACATCTAGTACACAGTATATCTCCTGTATATAGATATGCAGGGCACCTAGAGGTAAGCCTTATTATAGGCTTACCTGTTAAAGTGGTTGTCACGGGTTGACAACCACTTTAAGAGCAGGCAATTGAATATAATCATTTTACAATGTTTCCATGCATTTCCATTGTTGGATAAGTGGTTAACTAGTAAATATATAATTGGAGTTAACATGGAATTATTAACAGCTCACATTTAATTGTAGTGAATCCAGGTTATCGTTTACAACTATAAATCAAATACTTTTTGAATTCCTTTATGTTTGCATTTTGATGCTTAAAATTGTACATATAAGGAACTGATAACTTTATTTTCCCCTTTATACACACACGTAATTAGGGAGAAATATATTTAATTTATATTTCTTAAATAACTGTAAAAAAAAACAAAAGTACTGTTATATATAGTATATGTTTTAATTTTACAATATGAATGCATATAGAGGTAGACCCGGAAGTCCTACATTACACGCAATATGTACGCATGCACCCAACTTGGGGCTTGTTTGCTTGCCATTGCTGGTAGGCATTTCTTTGATAGATCTGCAGAGGAATTTAGTGCTGTTATGAATAAATGGCCGTGATTGGTTGTAAATATAAACTCATGCACGGCCTGAAACGATTTGCTCCATTGAAACCAATGGAGCGAGCTGTGAACGTCCAGATCAGTTAATTAAAACCAGGAAAATGTAATTATGTCATACTGTAATTTCTGATTATTAAAAAAATATTGTTAAATATGATGAACCAAAGGATTTGTGTTGGGGAGTGAACAATGTTCAAACTCTCTGGCAGTGTGAGCTCAATTTTACATATTTAGCTGGCATAAAACATTTTCCTTTTTAGTAGTTTTCATACAAATATAACTGTTGCTGTAAAGCCTCGTACACCCGGGACGACGATCATACGTATGATCATCGCAAATCGTATGTTGGATAATATAACTTGCATACTGACTGCACTACACGATCGTACGACCACAGAAAGAACGTTCAGGTGCATGTAATTAGTATCCGGCCGTTCCTGACTTCTGAGCATGCGTGTTTTGCACAATACAACTTGTTGTACCAACTGCTCTGTACACACAATACAACGGTCGTATGAGCGCTTGGTACGACCAAGTTTTCTAGTCTGCTCATACAACTCCCTTGTACGACCGTCGTATGTCGGCTGTTCTAATCGTGCATACGAATGATCAATTTCGCATACAACGGTCTTTCATACGACCTGTTGTATGCGATCGTCGTCCCGTGTGTACGAGGCTTAAGGCTCCATTCACACTAGTGCGTTTTTTGATGCATTTTGCAGAAATGCAGGGAATTTTTATAACATGGGTACCTATGGAACATGTTCACATCAATGCGTTTTTGTGCCTCTGCATTTTTGGAAAGGGTCGGGGACTTCCCGCAAAAAGCAGCGTTTTGCATGTAATAGACTTCAATGGGCATGCAAGAAAAATGCTGCGTTTCTGATGCGCTTTTGCAGCGATTTGCATTTTAAATCTGCCTAGCAACAAAATTTTCCCCTAAAAAATTAAAACGCAAATCGCGGCAAAATCTCGGTAAATAAAACGCAAAAAGCACAGCAAAAAGCTGTAAAAAAACGCTGAAAAGCAAAATGCATTAATGTGAATCAAGCCTTATTAAGGGATTTTGGCCTGTATAATCATACAGCATTAACATAAAACCGCGACAAGGTAAAGAAAAACATGAATAATCTCAAACCAATTATTCCTCGCTTGGATAAAAAATCCTGATTGGATAATTGAGGTGAATATTCACACATTTTTTTTTGAGTGAAGATTCTCAACTTCTTTAGTTAATCAGCCTCAGTAGCCTCAGCCTATGAAGTCTAGGCTGTAGATTTCATTTTTGTAGTTCTCAGGCAGCTAATACGCACATGCTTTCTTGGTCTAGCCTACTTTGGGAGTGCTTTTAAGTAGCTGTGACATAACAGGCTGTGTAGCTTCCAAATATCCATTTTCCATTCCTGTGTGTTGGTTCCTGCTCAGGATCACCCTGTGCTAATCAGTTTTGAAATATGATCCTGGAGACAGGATAACACTGTTTGTTTGCACAGATCGGGCAAGGCAGCCCTGGAGGAGGGAGTGATGCTTTGCCAGTCACGTATTCCCAATGTTTGTGTGTAGTCATTCATTAACATAGCAATTCTCAGAAGAACAGAGAGAGAGAAGGGAGCGCTGTTGCTTAAAAAAATAAATAAATTGGCGAAAGAGGACGGGCAAAGCATGGTGCATAGATGAAGTATAAGCAAGCACTAATAATAGATGAGAACAGTAAAAAAAAGCTTTTGAAAATAAACCATATATGCACAAAGGAAGAGAACAGCTTGACACTCGGATCGCTAGTCAGTCTTAATCCAAAAGTAGTTACTTTACGAGGACATAAGGTGATATCGGATCAGTTCACAAAGCTAACCCACCAGGATAAGGATCCTTCTTTTCAAAACGTGACGGTGATCTTCAGCTGAGGCTAATGACATTTTAAAATGACAGTCACATGGCTAAACCAAAGATCTTATCCTCGTGTTAAAGCTTTGTGAATTCAGCCTTGCTTATCTAACATCACAGTGATATTTGTTGGAGTAGATGGATTGATAGACGCAAAAGCTGGCTGCATCCAATTGTGATCTGTGACAGTTAAATGACCTTTTTTATCAACATGCTTCGAATCTGCATTGTACCATAGTAACCAATTAGATTCAGATGTTTATTCTCCAACTGTCATTTCCACGGCAGATTTCTATCTGAATACTTACTAGGAGGCAAAAAAAAAAGAACAACCCTGAATATATGAAACATGTAAAAAAGAAGCTTAATTGATGCTTACAACTGGCTACATTTTTATGGCCTATAACCATCATAGAGAAAAAATAAGTAATTATTTCTTAGATTTACGTGCCTGTGCAAAATCTGAAAATGGTAATAACACTGTAAATGAGCGGTCACCAAACTGTGGCCCACGTATGCGGGCCCTTGGGGCACCATCCCTCCCACTGATAAAAGGCACATTCCTCCTACTGACACAAACTATGACGCACTATTCCTTCAACTGTCACCAACTGTGGGGCATACTTCCTCTCACTCCCACTATTCAACGGTTGGGCACTATTCCCTCAACTGACACCAACAATGGGGCAGAATTTCTCCCAGTGCTGCCAATGATGGGGCACTATTCCCTACACTGACACCAACAATGGGGCAGAATTTCTCCCAATGCCACCAATGATGGGGCACTATTCCCTCCACTGACACCAACAATGGGGCAGAATTTCTCCCAGTGCCACCAATGATGGAGCACTATTCCTCCCAGTGATATGAAGGATGGGGCACTATTACTCCCATTGACATCAATGATGGGGCACTATTTTTCCCAGTGATACAAAGGATGGGGCATTCCTACCGTTGATGCCAATGATGGGGCACTATTTTACCCCATTTTACACCCACTGATGGCAGGACATTTTCTACTCCCAGTGGCCATATTCTGGCGCTCCTAAAAGAGAATGAACTGGCCTTTTTTTTTGGAAAGTTTGAAGACCCCTGCTCTAAATTCTGTAGGCCCCCATCACAAGGTTGTCCTCCATACCGTCTCAGCAGAGGAACCTGGACTGATTCCTTGCGGTGTTGGATCAGAGCAGAAACATATCTATTCCAATTTAGGAGACCCATGCAATCCCTATATGTGTGTTTTACCTTTATCTGCCCACTTCTGGTCAGGTCGGTAAAAGCGGAGCTGGATGCAATTTTATTGCGTTTGGTCCCATGAACCTGAGTAGACCCGGATGTGGGTGGGTATGGCAGAATGCACATCCTCTTACATCCCTGCACCCCTAGGGATACAATGCAGTTCATTTTTTGTTAATGTATTCACAGCTCAAAAATGGACTATAGGAACGCCAGAGCGAAAAGGACTCTGTTAAACTATTCCTATCTCTATAAATTGTTGTCATACTGCACCAAGCTGTCTAAAGTTTTCATACACAAAGAGCGTAATGTTAATCCACTTAATGTTAACACTAATAAAGAAGAAAGAAGAACATTCTTTATCAACAATTGATTAAAGGACATTCAGATGTAAAAGTAAACAGAATTTCCTCCCTCAGTGGCAGAACTGGTTTGGATTCAAGAACTATTACAGTTTTTTTCTATTAAGTCAGTCTAAGACTATTTATGCTGCCAAGATGAATTTGTTGCCAGGCTTTCCTTACCACTTTTACTGACAGCCTGTGTCTGGAAAAAGCGCTTTTCCATTTGCGAAGAAAACAGTGCAAGGTTTTCTATTGAGTTAACCTTACGATTAGTTGTAACAGAGATACGGCTACACAATGCCTATTTGCATTCTTAGCACACCTGTATAAGGTCCGCTTACCCAAGTACCTCAAGGGTAGGGGTCAATTATATTTGCTCACAGCACAAGTTACACGTATTGTTACATAATCTAGACCTATTACTAACAGGGTTTAAAAGTCACAAATTGCCCTTGTGAACCTATCACCTAATTTAAAAATCTCGCCATAAAAACAACAATTTAAAGTCGTTATTGATGACAAAATGTGGTCATTAATAACTGTCATTTAAATACTATCTCTGAAGAGAAAATAAAAATAACTGAAAGCTAAAATCGTACTGCATAGCATCTATGGTATGGGTCCCAAGACGTTATGGATATGATATTTCCATATACTGTATATTGAATGTGCAAAATTTTATTTCATTTTTATTTGATATCTAAAATGATATCGTGCATGTAACTAAATCTTGGGGGCACTCACACTGGCAGTTTTAATTGAGCTCGGGCATTGACAGTTTGCGTATTTTGAGTGCTCAGAACAATGCCCGGGAATGGTTAGGTGTTAGAAAAGGTGGTCCTTGAAACATTTCACTTGTGGTCCGATAAAGTTCTCTTCAATGTGAGTCCAAACCTTGCCAGAGCACAGCGCTATCTATAGATGACTAAGCACAGAAGCAGGAATTAATGTGGAGCAGAAAATGAAGTCCTGCTAGATCACTTCAGGTTGGCCACTCTTGCAGGTATAGCTATGTAAAACATTAAAAAGAAGTGCTTATTCTGTTAAAAATCCAGTAATACACCGTCTCACCCTGCTCTGAACATGCTCAGTTGCTCTCCATTTTTAGGCGCTGCTGAATTTGTTGAGGCTGATCTGCTGACAGCCTTAGGTTTAATGTACATGGGACGTCTTTTAACCTCTCCTGAACTAGTAACCGATGTTTAAAAACGTCCGTTGTGCCACATCAAACATGTTTTGCCATTAAAAAGGCCTATAAACTAAACGTGGCTAAACGCAAGTTACCGCGTTTACAAGCTGTTACAGGCGTTTGGCGTTTCAAATGCCTCTGAACATGCGTCCTGAACGCCATTTTTTTTTTTTCACTTTCGAAAAAATGCTTTTAAACTCAACTGCCTAGAAACACTATACAAAACAACCCTGTGTACATGTGGTGATAAGATAACATAGAGGAGAGTTCAGGGGCAGCTGAAAAAAAAAACGCCCAACTGCTTCTAAATGTCCGTTTACCAACAACAGTGTACATGAGGCGCCTTAAAGAGGAAGTAAACCCTGATGGGTTTTACTTCCTCTATATTCCCCTGCAAAGTAGAAACATAATGGGCTACTATGCATCGCATGTTAGCCCATTATGTGTCACTTACCTGCAAACGAAGCCTGCAGTGTCCAGCGATGTCCCCTGTGCTGGCAGCATCCATCTTCAGCCCCTCTTCCTTCCGGGGCCATGGCTCCGGCTCTGTGACTGGCCGGAGTTGCGTGACATCACTCCCGCGCATGCCGCCAGACACAGCACGATCACAGTGAAGGAACGGCACAGAGGCTGTTTCTTCACGGTGCATGTTCCGAATGACGTCGGCACATCTAGTACACTGTATATCTCCTGAACCGTGCAGGTTTGGGAGATATGCAGGGCACCTACAGGTAAGCCTTATTATAGGCTTACCTGTAGGTAAAAGTGGTTGTCACAAGCTGACAACCACTTTAAAGACTCCTATCCTATACAGCCAAGGAAGCTGCTTCTGTTTGATCTGCAACTGCCGCCATGGTGCTGCACATGTGATCAGTTATAACACCGGCCATTTGATGGTTTGACAGTTTGGTTGAGAGCACAATCAAATCAGACAGTTTTTTATGGGTTTAGTTCTGCTTCATGATTTACAGCTGGGGTTTTGGGCTTCAGCAAAATGGCAGCCTCCAGCGAGAAGAAACAGGAGCAATGCTGGAGGCAATTTACAGCGCACACTATTTTGGTAGCAAAATTATTAATGTAGAATGTATGTTCCCTGCTAAAGAACATTATTTTTTTTATCATGTTGCACTTGCTTACAGACCATGGCCAGTGTGAGTGCACCCTAAACGAACTGAGAAAGAATGATAGTATATGTCCGATTAGTTACTTCCTTTATAAGCAACATTTTATTTACATTCTCATGAGAAAAGGTTTTCCCTGGTAAAATAGTTTCCTGCTGTGAATGTAACACTTTTTTTATTGTATATGGCTACTGTGCCACTGCATTTAACAGTAAGGCTCCATGCACACTGAAGCTGATAAAGGACCGTTTATGGTCATTTGGGTGTTTTTTTTAACAGCCCATAAATGCCCTTTTATGTTATCCTATGTGTCCATGCACACATGGACGTTTATTGTCGTTTAACAGCAGTGTCATTTATGGGCTGTTATCTGAACGCCCTGAATTGGTGCTCAAGAGTCGTTCCTCTGACCTCAAAAAACGCTGGAAGCTTAAAAACGCTGATAAACATTCAAAAACGTTGCTCACCGGTGTTTCTGGTCGTTTTGGATCCATCGAAAAAAAAACTGCTGGCGCTCAAAAAACCTAGTGCATTAACGCTGATAAAAGCTGAAAGGCTCACTACAAAGCTACTGACGTTTTTAACGTCCAGCGTGCATGGAGCCTTAGTCGTGTTTTGGATCTTTGGTCAAACCATTATAAATTAAGAAGTTACATTGCATTGTTTGCAGCGTCCCAAAAACATGCATATAATTTCAGGTTGATCTTTGCTGCATGGTTAGAGGTTCCGGGCTTCCCTTTTGTCTCATGTTTTCTGGTTATACATCACCTTTTCATAGTGTTTAGGCCACAAGTGGTAAAAGATGGGATCAGTTGAGTGTGGGTATAGTGATCTCGCCTTTACTGAAAATTTACTACAGATGCAAGAAATAAAACATCCTGTTGAGGCAATCCTATTAAGATCTGTGCTACATATATCAGTTACATAGATGTGACCCAAATTATAGAAAGAAGTAAAATGCCACACACGCTGATGAATAATGATTTAGTCATATGCATTATGGTCTTTCACAATATAGAATTGCAGATTGTGGTGCCATATCATAACTCTATATTTCAATTGTGCTTGTACTTTTCTACAGGCCTGGTACAATGGATCACATTTGCAGATGGTAATGCAGTACAGCTTAAAGTGGTTGTCAAAAAAAAAAACACCTGCAAGACAAAGGCATAATGAGCTAGCATGCATTGCATACTAGCTCATTATGAAATACTTACCTTAGATCGACGCTGTTGCAGCGGTCGCCGAGCACTGCTGTGACCGGTGTCATGTTGTCTGTGTCTTCTTCTGGGTTCGCGGGCTCTGGCCAATCACAGCGCGGGCTCCAGCACTGTGATTGGCCGGAGCCGCGATTATGTCACTCCCGCGCATGCATGCGGGAGCCGCCGGTTACGGCACATGCACTGAACAATCGGCACCCTCGGGCCATTTGTTCAGTGCACATGTGCTGATGACGTCGGCACATGCTGATACATTGAATATCTCCTAAACCGTATAGGTTTAGGAGATATTCTCAGTACCCACAGGTAAGCCTAATTATAGGCTTACCTGTAGTTTAAAGTGGTTGTAAAGGGTTTACAACCACTTTAAAGCAGTATTGAACTCCAAAACATTTATTATATTAGATGTGAAGGCTGTATTCGTTTCCTTTTTTAGACTTTCTTCCTTCTATTTTCATCTAGTGAGCCAGTCAGCAAGTCTGTCGTTTCTCGAATGCACAAGCTCTGCAGCAGAATGTATCAGTTTACATGCATGAAACAAACTGCTTAACACTGGCAGGGGTAATTAAAGTGAACTGATTTTATTTATTCATGTAAAACCTTTATCCCAAAATGAAAAAAAAAAACAGTTTGCTGCAATTGATTATAAAATGTGAGCTGGAGTTCGGCTTCAGTTTGTTAGTGGTTCTGCTAATACATTTAACACTCCCCGCGGACTGACAGTGGGGCTGTCTGCTGTGCCTCCTGTGCTCATTCCTCCATAGTGGTGTCTCACTAATACTCCAACGACATGCTGGTAGGTTAATTGGCTCCTGTCTAAATTGGCCCCTGTATGTGTATGTATGAATGTGAGTTAGAGACCTTAGATTGTAAGCTCCTTGAGGGTAGGGACTGATGTGAATGTACAATGTATGCATAAACTGACGGCGCTATATAAGTACCTGAAATAAATAAATACATGAGGTTTGTTATTGGATAGATTACCAGGTGAAAACTGAGGGGGAATAGCCAAAGAAAAGAAAACGGATGCAGCCACCACTTCTATATATTGATAAGCTGCAATATATTATATTTTTGGTTTGGGGTTTAAAATCGCTTTAATTGACCAGTGGACAGGCCTACAACCAAGTTATAATCCATGTCTAGTTTTGTTTTTTCTTTTTTTTTTAAATAACATATACATATTATTTATTAAAACAAACCATACATCTTAACTTAATGTGAAAATATAACTGCATGGGTACAGCGGTGAACAGCGGTGAATGTGACATTCACCAACCATTCACATCAGGTGTAACTTCCTGATGCATGAGTTTTAAATTTCAATGATTGACTGGTTTTAAGCTAACCCCCACCTTTTTGGGGGAAAAAAAATAAATGCACATATATTTACAGCAAAAAAATGTGCTTTTATTTTTATTGCATATGAACTTGCTTGTTCCATTGCAAGCCAGTCTGCTGTGATGGCAGACGGGACTTGTAGTTCATTCATTCATAGATCTAGATATTAGAAGTGTTATCTATAATATATGATAGCATGTAACCTTCCATAATAAAAATAGCTTATCTTAGCTTCTACGTGCTTAACAAATGTTCATCCAAGGTGCTATCGAAATATCAGATAACTGGAATTGTGGCTGTATGGAAATGTGGCATCTATGGTGACTATCAGTGGCAAGTGTTAGGCAACTTTGAGCTGTGTTTTCTCCTTCTCTTTTCTCACCATTATACATTCTCAGATATGCATAAAGGGAGCGAAGGTTATTTTTTGCAGCTCATCAATAAAATAAAATAAAAATACTCCATGGATAAAACATGGAATTGTTGGTAATTCAGACTACAGTGTGTCCTACAACCAAAGACTCCATCTTGTGTGAAAGGCATATAGCATAAAACTCATATCTACCATTATAACAGTGTTACCTATTAATTATAAAGCTTACTATCAGGCTGGTTTGGCTCATCCTCTGGCTGTTTGTGTTATGTCAGGTTTGTGGTGTGGCCATGTATAAAAAAATCTGGCCATGAGCTTATTAATTAAAGTGTTACTATACTCACAACAGTAAAATCTGTCTGTATATGCAGAATAGCATGCTTGTTATACTCACAGTGGAACTTAAGGGGTTAATCCTCTGTATTGTGTAAAAAGGCTGTTTGATCCTATATGGAGAGATCTTTCCCTCCTGCAGGGTCTCTTTTGGCAAGGTCATATAATACACAGTGAGGGTAGTAAAGCTGCTCATGCTCAGTTTGGTGGAGAGAATATTTGCTTGTTCTCAGAGCTAGCCAGGTCACATGATATTGACATCACACATGTGGGCGTGTATACAGGCTATAGTGGAAATCTCCTCCTACTTGAACACTAAGCCCTGCAGTGTATCACGTTACTGTGGTATACAGATGGGGGGGGGGGGGGGTGGGGTAGATTAACTATTTTCATATAACTGGGTTTAGTAACATTCTAAGTAATCTTCCAAATTTCACTCAGTTATGCTCATAACTTTACCATGCCAAATGGATATTGACCTGGAATCATTTGTCCCACATACAGGACTAGTTTGAGCTGCATTATTAACCTCCCTGGCAGTTATTACGAGTGTGGCTCGGGGTGAGTTTTCATTACCAGAAGCAGTAACCCCGAGCCACACTCGGGATCGTTTTACAGGATCCTGGAAAAATTACTTACCTTGTCCCCAGAATCCTGTGATGTCCCCCCGCTTTGTCATCCGGCGTAATCTTCGCCCAATGCCTCTGGGTTCCGGGCTCCGTTCCCTGCAAGCGTCGCATTGCACGGGGGGGCGGAGTCCAGCGGCAAATTCAAAAAGTGCAAAACACCAACACATACAGTACACTGTAATCTGTAGGATTACAACATTACTGTATGAAATCATTTCACATCCCTTTTATCTCTAGTGCTTTGTCCAGTGCCCTGCACTTTTATATTATATATGCCATTCTTTCTGCCTGGAAACTTGAGAATGTCCATGGCATTCAAAAAGTGTCCCTTTACATCAAAAGTGGTTTTTGATCAGTTAGTAAACAGCGATAGTAAATAAGAATGATTTGCAGAATTGAGTGATACTGATTTTTGGGGAAATTTATCATCAGACACTGAAAGTGACGACAGCGACAATTCTGCAACTGAGCAAATTCCAGTGTTTTGGTTTGATTACATTATTGAATAAATGTTATTATTTTAATATTTTTATAACTATTCATAGTTATTTATTATATTATAATTTATGATTTCATGTTTCAAACTTTATCATACCCGGGATATCTACTAGACGCTTGTTCGGGCAGATTTAAGTGAGTTATTACTAAGAATCACAATTACAGGCCTACAATATAAAACGCCAAATTTCCATGCAAAATAATGGTACCGCTTTCAGCACCAAAAATCTGAAATAATCATCCCGCCAGGGGGGTTAATGTCCTGTTGTCCATTTTTTGTTTTAAATAGTAAAGGCACTTTTAGCAGAAAGACATAATATGGAATGTACAATGGTCATAAAATCTGCAATCGTAATAACAGCAAGCTTTACATAAAACCAAAAGTCTGTTTGATAGACGGGGAGCGTTTATGATATATTGAGCTGCTGTGGTAGAAGGTGGCAGTGTACGAAGTTGTGGGGTATTCAAGTCACCCCATGTTCCAGAAGAGATAGCATAAGAAGCAAAGAACAGAAAAGTGGGTAGAGGGAGTCTTAGTATTCCTTTCCTTTTATTGCAGCTGGTGACCTTGCCTATAACACACTTCCTGTCTTTAGCCAGATGGTTTGAATCTCTGCCTGTTCAGCAGGGACCGGCCACGATTGGAACCATGTATGGGCAGGCTGAATGTACCCAAGTCAATCCATCAATTGACTTGGGTACAACCAGCATGTCAAATTTGTAGGATGCCATAGCCACTAGCAATAATCACTGTGTTCTCCTAGGTGGGATGGCTCCCCACGCCCCTGGTTGCAGGAAAAAAAATCGCATCATCTATGGTCTACTTTAGGTGTCTGATTTCTGGATGAAGTAGTAAAGCTGACAGCACTGTCAGTCTAGAGGGAGGGTAGTGTAAAGCCTCGTACACACGGGACGACGATCGTACTTACGATCGTCTCCAATCGTATGTTGGATAATGTAAATTGCATACTGACTGCACTACACGATCGTACGACCACAGAAAGAACGTTCAGGTGCATGTAATTAGCATCCGGGCGTTCCTGACTTCTGAGCATGCGTGTTTTGCACAATACAACTTGTTGTACCAACTGCTCTGTACACACGATACAATGGTCATATGAGAGCTTGTTGGTACGACCAAGTTTTCTAGTCTGCTCATACAACTCCCCTTGTATGACTGCCGTATGTCGGCTGTTCTAATCGCGCATACAAACAATCGATTTCGCATACAACGGTCATTAGTACAACCTGTTGTATACGATCGTCGTACCGTGTGTACGAGGCTTTAGGCTAGCGGATTTAGATGGACTTGAATAAGGCAGCCCATAGATGAGTCAGTTTATTTTTGTTTTGTTTTTTCAATCAGCAGGTTGAATAAAAAAACCCTGACTTCATTCCCTCATCCACACACTCGACCGTGCAATTTCTGATATCAATGGTATTTTGCGGCTTGTGACTCTCTCATATGTAGTGAAGATTTGTAACCAGAGTGCTTGTATCAAAGGGTATGACCACATAGCATGGTTTTGTTGCAGTTCCAGCAATGGTCCAAGGCAGACAGGAATATTTTCTGTATGGAGCAAGGGTATTGATCTTGAAGTTTCTCTAAATATTTTTTGAAGGTTGTCTTCAGTGAAATGATGGTTAAGGTCGGTTTCTCATGCAAAAATGTAATTAGTCTGGTAGTGAATGGAGGGTAGCATAACATTGGGAAGGGGGTTTAGGATTTGAGACGTAGAGATTCAAAGGGCAAGAGGTACCTAAGGTTGGATCCTTTTGCTAGGGTGGTTGGCAAAATCCCTCAGCTGGAGTGGAGCCAACTACCAGGTTGTGGGAGGTAGATCTGTGGTTGGTGTACCAAAGGAACCCAAGCTCACAGCTCATAGTGCCTTGGTTATTGGAGAGATGCCTCTGCTTGACTGTTGTCTATCTTTATGTTGCTATATATTCTGTCATTGTAACTTAGATTTGATTGAAAGTTAGTTAGTGCATTGTGTGGCACAGCTTCCTTTTTATTCAGATTATCATGGAAATCCCTCTTTTATTTTTAAGGGAACATGCACACAGACGTAGAAAAAGTTGCATTCCATACAGTGTATAGTTTGTTTTTTTACGGGTCTGAACGCAGCTGTATTATATTTTATGGGCCTATGCACATAGCTGTGTTGTGCTCAGTAATCTTACACGCTAAGTGCAATTAAAGTAGAAAATCTGTGTCTGTGGTTGTTATTTATGGGTCATTTCCACGTATACATGTGTACATGCTGGGACTGAAGACTGAGCTAGGGGAATGGGTGAAGTATTTTCATGGATGTTTAGGTGTCTAAACATGAATGCAAGCAAAAATAGATATCAGTATTTATTAGGCCTCATAAACTCAAACTGTATTATGCAAGTATCAAAGGCATTAGAAGACAGGTGGCTGTTAGGATTCTAGGTAGCATCTCTTCATGTTCTAACTGCTAGACAATTGCTTTTTTTTTTTTTTGCAGAATCATAGTGCATACTTGCATACAACCAGCCAGTTGTATCTTGCAAAATAATATCTACTGAAAAATCAAACTGAAATTCTAGACTTCCACTATACACCCAACACCCAACGAGTAGGAGGGGAATTCTCTGAAATCTCCAGGTGCCCACTCTCATACAGATCCTGCTGATATCAGAATTTGATGTCCTTCAGTTTTGTGAAATCTGGCCACCTAAAGATTTCCCCATTCTGTACATACATGTACACTTTCATATCACAATGCGACTCTATGCGACTGTTGGTGAACCCCAACATAGGGGAACAACAGCAAATAGGGAAATCTTTTCATTTCATTAAATAGACATTGCTGTAACATGGCCCACAAGCCACCAATTACTTGGACCTGTTGCCTTCGTATAATTAAAAAATAATAATTCTTACAAAATTTCTGTAACGTGGTTGATTTTTTGAAATCTGAGAGTGCAAAATCTGGTGCAGATGTGCCTGGTAGCCAATCAGCTTCTAACTTCAGTCTGTTCTATTCAGCTTTGACAAAATATCCTGGAAGCTGATTGGTTTCTATGCAGAGCTGCACCAGATATTGCACTCTCTCCAGTTTTAGTAAATCAACCCCTAGATGTTCTTAGGACGGCCATAGACAGAGCGAATTTCTTGGTTGCAGGAAAGAAATTTGCTCAATTCCCCCATCAACACAGACAGTATTGACAGGGGAATCCCTCCCATGGAGCCATTGTGTTCTCGCGACAGGGAAGCCGTCGCCGCCGGGAGAGCACAGTGATTATTGCTAGTGGCTATAACAGCCGCTAGCGATTAATAGCATGTAAAATCCGGCAGGCTGGTTGTACCCAAGTTGATCGATCAACTTGGGGACATGCAGCCTGCCAATACATGGTTCGAATCTCATCTATGGCTAGCTGTAATAAATACATATTGCCCAATACACAGAAAAAAATCAAACACCAAGCATGACTAAAACGTACACTCATAACTGCATGTCGCATAACAGAATGAAAGCGGGTAAATGGGCCCACTGCACAGCATTTACTCACAAACTGATGTATTACATTCCCATGCGGTATACACCATTTTCCTTCTCTATGTTGTGCTAGTTGTTTTATTTGTGCTTAGCTGTATTATAGCTATTAAAGGCATATCATTGTTTCTGAATCCATACAATGAAGTTATCCATCACAGTTCTGTAAAGTGAGAAACAACTTAGAAACATCCTGCTGTATTACAGCAGCTCACCACAAAAACCTCAAAAAAAGTTTGAGGTTTTTATGTACTCAGTGACATGAAAAAGACACTGCAGTTTATCGAATTGACTGCTGTCACTCTATAGAAGTAAACTACAATAATTCGATATGATAAAGAAACCAATTTTATTAAACAGATCAAAAACACAGATTTTACCTTCTTAATTACATTATAACAGTTATTCAGTTGCTCTAGTTACTTTCAGGGTGCATTTGATTTAAATCAAGTTGATTTAAATCATGATTTAAATCACTAGTAAAAAGGCTTGATTTAAATCATAATTTTTAAAGAGCAACTGTCATTTCTGTCCAGCTGCGGCTCCTCCTCTGACCCATTGTGGGCTCACAGACAGTCCCATTCACTTTAATGGGACGGCTGGTGATGCGGCAGTGACACAACAAGGTGAGAGACATGGCAGCAGCAGGTGAGTGGATGCCCCCTAACCGGCACTGCCATGATGGGTCTGAAATGACAGATGCTCTTTAAATGTAAGGACTTATTCTTGCCGGTAGTTAGAATCTTTAATACTTGCAAACAAAATGAAGGTTTTCTATTTAGAATAATAAGTCAGGTTAGTAAAACAGAGATATCAGAACCAATTCAATCATACAGTTTGTAGTGTACATAGATTTGCAAAACAATGGGGTGAAGGAATATTCCTGAACTTTGTTTTATCTCATGGTTACTGTGACATTGTGTGAATGCATCAATGCAGTGCATGTTATCTCAGCTTGCAGAGCTTGGATTCCTTTAATGAGTTTACCATAAATGTAAATATTGCAGAATATACAGCCTCATGTTACAGAACTATATAGTAGAAAGACCAAGTACCCCCTGAGTGGGACTGTAATAGGCAGCAACACCCAAAAAGTTCTAAAATATAATAGTTTATTATTGTGGTTAAAAGAAGCTTGTCACTCATCTGAGGGACAGGTGCAAAACATGATATGTACAATCATTTAACATAGAAAAAATATTCAATAGTGCAGTCCAAAAACAAAATGCCTCCATGGGAATGATGATACATAGCTTTCAGGGAATGTCCGTTGTCCGAAGATAGAATTCGGTGCCCTATGTTCACGTTTCGGGTCCGGTCAAGGCCCTTCGTCAGGGATATTACCAACAGAAAAGGTGAAAGGTATAACAATATCTCATATAGTTTATAGATGTTAGATCTTGACTGCATACAATAATTCGAAAAAACCGTGCCACACTGCTAGGTGTGCTACATCGAAGTAGTATGTAATGTCCGCCAACGTGGATGAGCCCCAAGGTTCCAAAAAAGTGTATATTTGTTAAAGAACCAACATCTGGTTGTGAAAGAGAGCCTGACCAGTGCTCTATGTCTTGTACAAACATTGTTTCAAGACAGGATCAAAGGTCTGATATGGACAACCAGGGGATCTACCACCGGTTACTTCAGATAGGGAAGTTGATAATACATCTTTAGAAACCGTTGGCTGTGGGGTTCGTGCTGAGTGTTCCTCCGGGCAGTGTGTGTTACAGAACTAAGCTCCATTTCATGCTGAATAAACTAAATTGTTAATGTATCTTGAATAGAACACTATATTTAGATAGATTTTTACTCCAGAAGCATTTTATTAAAATACATTTGATAAAAAAAAAAAAATCAGATTTTAAATAAAAAATCATTGATTTTTATCCACCCTGGTTACTTTTAAATGGCTGCCGAATTTAAGGTTTACTTTGAAGTCCTAAAAATGTTCATAATGTAATGTCAAAGCTAAAAATCATTTAAGAATTAAACCATAAGAGTGGCCATATACTGCCTGAATGATATAAGCACCTAGCTTGAATATTGCCTGTAATAATTAGCAACTGATTGGCTGTGTAAGTGTGTAGGTTGCCCCTTAAAGAGATTGTAAAGATTTTTTTTTTTTTTAATAACAACCATGTCATACTTACCTGTTTTGTGCAGTGGTATTGCACAGAGCAGTGCCAAACCTCCGCTTCTGCCCCCCCCCCCCCCCC
>BLSH010342451.1:1022612-1036068 GCA_018402905.1 Glandirana rugosa
TTCGCCTCCAAACCGTGACGAGACACGTTATGCTTACCTGTTTTGTGCAGTGGTATTGCACAGAGCAGTGCCAAACCTCCGCTTCGGCCCCCCCCCCTGCGCTCTCTGCTCCTCTTTTCTGTGCGCCTATGGGGTGCAACGGTAGGCTCCCTCCTGAGCCAGGCTGTGTGCGTGGCTGGGACCTTGCCTCTGTTCTCACAGGATTTTATTGACAGCAGCAGGTGCCAATGGCCCCCGCTGCTGCCTTCATATCCCATGGGAAGAGAGAGAGGAGAGAGCACTGCTGCAAGTGGGCACTGGATTGAAATAGTCCTCAGGTAAGTATTTGGGGGGGGGGGGTGAGGGGGCGATACAACAGCTGGGAATTCTTTTACCTTAATGCATGGAATGTGTAAAGTTTAAAAATGTCTTAGCTTTACAAACCACTTTAGGGGGATCAAGAACACTTCTAAATTATCCAACAACAAATTCAGGGTAGTATGTGTGTGTAATTTTCCTTTCTATAAGCGTTTGTTCACACAAACGAACCACACTAATTGCATGGCCACTTGTGTGCGCTGGGAGATACAGTACCCTTCTCAGTTCATTACACGCTTTCCGTTTTTTTCTTTTTTTATTACAGAACTTTATTGAAATGTCAGGAGTAACATATTCATTGCAGCAGTCTTGCGATGTGGTGGTTTGCTTTCCTTTTTTTCAGTGCACACTACAGCAAAGCTAGTGTGAGCTGACACTATTGGAAACAAGGAGTTTTGCTTTGCCTATACTGTACATTGGGCTTGCACTGAAAATAGCCCCAATACATCTGGTGTGAATGAGCCCTAAGACTAGATAGAACAGAAGGTATTTGATTTGAATTATCCAAGTTAAACTGCCATATTGATTTGGTTCTTATACTCTTGGCGTGGTCCCTTAATAGCAGCGTGTACTACAGATTCATTGATTGATTGCAACAATTAGCCCATTCAGAAGAGAATGAACATCAGAGAGAAAGCAAGAGCTTTTAAATGGGCTTGTTATGCTACACAGGGATATTCTGACTTAGGCTGGCCATACATGGATCAGAATTCGGCCAGTTCAGCAGGTATTGTATGAGCGCTGTGGTTGAACAGATTCAATCTACAGATCGAATGCTGGAAAAATTCAGCTCAATCAGCGCTGCAAGCTTTAGCCTACATCGCTGATCTATGTATTCTGATGGCAGGGAAATCTCCCCGCTGTTAGACTACAAAGATACAGCAAGGAGGATTCCCCTTTCCACCTTGAATGTATGTCCATTGTTTCCATTCAACTCGCTCATTAAACAAAAAAAACTGACTCATCTATGTCCAGCCTTAGGGCCAGTACAAACCTGAATTGTAAAGGAACGTGGTCTGCATTCGTGTGCAATTCCTGCGCATTCTGGTGCAGTGCAATTTTGCAACTCATTCTTTTGAATGGCTGCAAATTGCACCAAACCACACAAAAAGTAGTGCATGCACTACTTTGAAAAAAAACATGCTGCCCCTTATTTCATGATACTGCAGTACTATACGATTTGGCGGCTGCAAACACAATGTGTTTGCAATCTGTGTTTGGGGTATTGTTAATACTATATTGGCACCGTCACCAGATCGCAAACGCAGTGCCTTTTGAGCGCAATGCTGGGAACGCACCTTTTCCCTTAATCACAGCACAGCTAAACATCACACAAACAAACCTCAAACAAATAAGTTGGGAACAGGTTTCCGAGTTGAGCGATGGGAAGATCGCTAGCAACCAGACTTGTCAGTGAGAGAGCTGTCCAGTCCATCAATGACCATGATCAATTCTAGCAAAGAGTGTAATATATAAACATAGCTAATGTTTTTGTCTGCAACTAAAAAAAAAAAACTGCCAGTGTGAATTATTCAATTATAACAAACCATTGTAATATAATGAAGTCTGACCATACGTGGTCCCACCATCACATGACCTAATGATAGTGAATGTTTGTAAGTGACTACACCTTTCTCAACCTTTTCAACACTGAGGAGCCCTTAAAATAATTCTCCGGTCTCGGGGAACCCCTGCAAAAAATGAAAAATCTACAACTCATGATACATTAGTGTGATGGTCAATGGGAAGAATGCTCCTTACACTTGTGGTCATTGGGAAGAATTCCCCCCTTACAGATAACTAAAAAGATCAATGGTATCATTGGGAATGTATCTGAGAGGTAGGAATTGACCATTGCTCAAGGAACCCCTAGCAACCTCTGGAGGAACTCTAGGGTTCCACGGAACCCTGGTTGAGAAACCCTCACTAAGATGTAGCTTCAGGCGCAAATTTTTCAGCATGCCAAAACTTTTTCCCCCGGTTTTCACACAAATGTGCTGTGTAACAAAAATAGGACATGTTGCATTTTTATGCATTGTGATGTGTATTGCAAAACACCACAGCACAATGCAATAGCATACAAGTTAACCACTTCAGCCCCAGAAGGATTTCCCACGTTAGCACTTTTTGCGATTCGGCACTGCGTCGCTTTAACTGACAAATGCACAGTCATGCGGCGTTGTACCCAAACAAAATTTGCATCCTTTTTTTCCCACAAATAGAGCTTTCTTTTGGTGGTATTTGATCACCTCTGCGTCATTTCTGATTACCGCTATAAACAAAACAAGAGCGACAATTTTGCAAAAAAAAAAAACAAATTTCTTACTTTTTGCTAAAATAAAAATCTAAAAAAAAATAAATAAAAAAACATTTTTTTTCATCGGTTTTGGCTGATTTATATTCTTCCTCATATTTTTGGTAAAAAAAAAAATCGCAATCGGCATTTATTGATTGGTTTGTGCAAAAGTTGCCTCATTTACGGATGATGAGAATTAATTTCTGGGGTTTTTATTTTTTTATTTTTTACTAGTAATGCAGTGGACATGTCGGATCATTTTGACACTTTGGCCATTGGCATTTATACAGCAATCAGTGCTATAAAAATGCACTGATTACTGTGTAAATGCCATTGGCAGTGAAGGGGTTAACCTGGAGGGGGTGCTCTAAGGGTTAACTGTGTTCCATGGGGGTGTTCTAACTGTATGTGGGCTGGGCTGGCTGGGGGAAGGGAATGATCACGGCTTCCATATACAGGAAGCCTGTGATCACAGCCCTTCCCCCTCTGGCAGAACGGAGATCCGTGTTTACTTACACGGACCTCCGTTCTTTCACTGCGGGGGGGGCCATCGCAGGTAGCCGGCAGCGATCACGTCCACCCTACCCGCTACCTGGCCCCCCCTCTCAGAACACAGTGAGCGCGCCTCCGGCGGCGCGTGCGGGATATCGCAGCGGTTTGCGATATCGAGCCACTTTGTCGCCGTCAGACGGCGGTCGGCACGTGGTTAAACGTAAAAGTAAGTATTATGGTGCAATGCAACTTAAGAATGCATGCCAGCGCATGTGTTTTTATATCCATGCTAAGAAAAGCTGTGAACAAGCCCCTAATTAAGATGTTTGCCCAGCCATGTTCAGCAAATGATACATTTCTTGTTTAGTTATCAAAATTGTGTTCCAGCTATTCGCCCCTGAACACATAGGGCCGGAAATGTAAATACCACTCGGTACAGCGTTCACCCCCTAGCTGCAGTAGCTTTCAGCCTTCCATAGACTTTGACAGACTGCACTTGGTCCTCCTGGTTGTACAAAAACGCTAGGGTTGGCCGCACACAGGCTAAACAGCAAGTTGGCATGTGGCCTAAAGCCTCGTACACACTGCTTGTTTTTTTTTTTTTTTTTGTTCAACCCAGCCATTGGCTGAGAGCGCTGATCGGAAGCCAGTAGGCAGACCTTTTTTGGTCTTGACCCTTCGAATAGCCGGCTTCTGTCATACCAGCTGCCGTACACACGGGCTGCATGTTGGCCAGTTTTTATTGAACCGGCTGATGCCACCCCACATTCGGCCCGTGTGCACTAGGCTTTAGGGACAATAAAAAAAAAAACTAAGTTGACAGATATACAAAAAATACATATTTCCTTTCCTCTTTAAAACACAGGACCACTGGGATAGCATATAAATATATCTTGATCCTAGTAAAACATGGTTTTTGGTTGGGAAGGTTTAAACAAAAAAAAATCCTGTTTGGTTATTGAAAACAGGCCCATTCCGATATCCAAAAATATTTTTTTTAAATGCAGCTTAAGTTTGTTGTAAAATTTCCAAGTGGCCCCAGTTTTGTATATGTATGCATATTACTTTATGTGCTGGGTAATTTAGAACCTTTGTGATAAAACATAATGAAAGTACTGTTGAAAGAAATGCTATTATACTGTTTGAACTGCTCTTACTGTCATTACCACAAACTAAATAAAAGAACAAGCAGCACTGACTCATGTGAAGAAGGATTAAGATCTGTTTTATGAGGAATCACTGCAGTAAATGATAATCGTTGATTTTCATGGTAAATCTCTTTTTTTGTGCAAGAATAGGAATTCCATTGCTGGAGCTCATGTGCTTTATGGTTTTTAAAAACCCCCATGAACAAACATGGATTGCAAAATCTTTGAACCCGATGGGTATACCAGGAGTATAAAAAAAATAAGATTCTTGTATTTACCGTAAAATTGGTTTCTTGGAGTTCATTAAAGTGTAACTGACTGCTGCAGTTTATTTTAAATAGGCCCCCAGGAGCTAGTAGCCATAATGTGCTAGTATTAGCACACTTTGGCAAACGATCCCCTCCAGTGTTGCCCTAGTCACTTCCTTCTTCTCCCAGTCTTCCTTCCGGGTTTAGACTGTTCTGCCACTGGATTTGCCAGGCCGCAGCTAGGTTGTGTATTAACGTGTATATTACTGCTACCAGGCAGGAAGAAGCAGTTATAACAAAAGATACCAACAGCGCCTCTTCTGGCATAAAAATCCTACATGTAAGCATATTCTTTTTTTATTTTTTTTATTATCACTTTAAAGTGGTATTGAACCCAAAACCAAAAATATAATGTATTGCAGCTTACCAATCATTAGATGTGGTGGCTGCATCAGTTTTCTTTTATATGTCTATTTTCACACACTGATATACGCTGCAGCAGCTGACCCAATGCTGGTTTTCCAGCAGGGCCGTTAGACAGAAGCCGCTCGAATGACTGGCTTCTGTTGACCATCGAAGGCTACTTGGCTTAACCACTTGACGACCGGGCCATAGTTGAATGACGGCTACGGTCGCTTAATTCTGGGAGGACGTACAGTGATGCCCACCCAGAATCACACGCCCCCGGGGCGTACACACGGGTCACGGATCATGGTAAAGTGTCAGTGACAGCAGCCCTTTACCACATGATTGCTCCGTCCAATGACAGAGCGTTCAATGTAAACAAACCGGCGTTATGTCCGGTTCTCTCTGCTGCTCACACCTATCATGTGACCAGCGGAGAGAGAAGCTGCAGCATGAGGCTTCTAATGGTATTCTCCCCAATCTGTTCCCAGAAGTGCCCCAATCAGTGCCCAGCAGTACCCCAATCTGTGCCCAGCAATACCCCAATCCGTGCCCAGCGGTGCCATATCCATGCCCAGCAGTGCCCCAATTCATGCCATATTAGTGCCCCAATCCGTGCCATATCATTGCCCAGCGGCGACATCAGTGCCCCAATCCATGTCATATCAGTGCCCCAGCAGTGCCACATCTGTGCCCCATCAGTGCTCTACATTGCCACATCATTGTGTAATTTATGTCCCTAGAACGCCTGATGGTGCTCCCTGCATGTTGGGCCTCTATATGTGGCATTTTGCAAAGAATTGTGTGAAAACATTCACCATGCCCCTTACTAAATACATTTGAATGTATACTTTCCAAAAATGGGTCATTTGGGGGGTATTTGTACTTTCCTGGCTTGTTAGGGTCTCAAGAAATGAGATAGGCCATCAGTACATCAGGTGTGATCAATTTTCAGTGATTGGCACCATCGCTTGTAGACTCTATAACCTTCACACGGACCAAATAATATACACTAATTTGGGTTATTTTTACCAAAGATAGGTAGCAGTATAAATTTTGGCCAAAATTTATAAAGAAAAATTACTAATTTGCAAAATTTTATAACAGAAACAAAGAAAATGCATTTTTTACAAAAGGTTTGGTCTTTTTTTATTTATAGCACAAAAAAAAACCCCAGTGGTGATTAAATACCACCAAAAGAAATTTGTGTGAAAAAAGGACAACATTTCATATGGGTGCAGTGTTGCATGACTGAGTAATTGTCATTCAAAATGTGAGAGCACTGAAAGCTGAAAACTGGTCTGGTTATTAAGGGGGTTTAAGTGCCCAGTGGTCAAGTGGTTAAGGAAGGCATGGTGGTTTATAGGGACTCAAGCAGGGACAACATGTCAGTCAGGAAAAGGGACACTGCAGACTGCCCCAGACCTGATAGTACGTTGTGAACTGAAGAGCCCCAATACAGAGGGACTCCTCCTCTGGGATGACTTAAATGAGAACACCGGGTAAAAACGTTGGGTACCCACAAACTGGCTGCTAAGAGCAGGAGAGTTTCAAATGGCCTGAAGTGACCAGGTCACTGTAGGCAGCAGCAAGGACTAACAGAATTGGAACTGCATGTCTCATGGCAATCATTGGCTGGAAGATTGCACCACAATCCGAAAGGTGCGAACAGTGCACATGGGCAACACTCCAGCAAGTGACACAGAGCCTAATTGCTCAGCATATTAACCGTTTCTGTGGAGATAAAAATGGGCACAGTTCTAATGAATGTAGTAGCTCCCTGTGCTTGGTCCAGACGGCCTAATCATAATTCTTCAGAGACTGGGTCACACCAGAGGCTGTGCCACAGTTCTTGACCCGGATAGCCCACTGTGGTTAACTAACACAGTAACCAAAAGTCTGGAAAGCCCCACAAGTAGAGTCCAGTGCCCGAAGGTCACATTCTCAGTAGGCCTTAAAATCATCCTGGATATAGTCTGCACAGCTATTGCCAAGGATGCACCAATCCGGAAAGCTGCACAAAAAGATCAGCTCAAGCAACTTGTAGATTAAGTCTTGATTGACATAAAATTAATCTTGAAAAAAGATGAAATGGTTGCAAAACTGTTAACCTTAACTCTAAGTATTTTCCCTATTTAATGTATGTCAATTTGAACTGCACTATTGACCTTCTATGGGTTTAGTGAAAGCCTCTGGGTTGCATGACCTCTGTGTACACAGGCTCTATCATATGTAGGTTAGTTAAAGGCAATAGAGTAGTTTCTTAAAAAGTACCCTCTACTATAGCCTATCTGGATATTATAGAAGACCTAGAATTGTTAAAAGAAAATGCAAACATATAGATCACTATATATTTAGATTACATTATCTTTCATTGCTGGAAATACATGTGACATAGTCTGGCAGTTGTCTGCTCAAAATACAAATGAGGCACCATGCCACATTCCAAACTGGTTAATCAGTGGGCATGGTGTCTGTTGGGAAAGAATCAGCACCTGTTTGTGTGCCCAGTGGTTATATTTGGGACATATGTTGCAGCACAATTATTGGAATGGTAATTCATACTGTGTAAACATGTATGTTCCAATTAGGAACACAATTTAGTAAAATACACAGGCCACCATTAGCACTGGTAACTGTTGTAAATAAATAAATGAAATGCGTTCTTATCCAACTGATATGATCAGTTTTGATCCCTTTTGGATCTTTCAAATACAGTATAGATGTGGTCTATATGTATGCCATCAGTTGGATATTATGTCATGTTATGGTGGGAACGGATTGGACAAGTAGACAAAGCACTGCAATTTACAACACAGGATCATCAGATCTATGGCAAGATAAAACTGTGTCTAGCATAAGAACAAACAAATTTACTTTATTTATGTTAATGTGTAAGATGGCTTGTACATTGCATTCTATTTGCCTCTTGACTTTATCTTTTCAATTTGTTTTTTACTTTTCAAGTGTTTTTTTTATACTACGGAGAGAGATAAAATTAGATTAACGAGCCGTTGTAAATGAGTGAAGAGCTAACCTTGTTGGCTGCCTTTGTGTACCTTGGCAGAAAACACAGCGAGCATTAGCTGGCTCAATATATTCATGTGAACAGTTGTTCTTTTACTATTTTTGATTCACTGAAAACCTAACAAACCATTGTAAGTCACAAAAAAGCAGAAGCATCATTTTTCTGCTAAGCAGAGTCATAGTCGGCAAGCCATCCTTTTCACATACTGGCTAATCTTTTGTGGTATGAATTGCCTGTGCAAGGAAGTCACATGATTGCCGTTTGTTATTTTTAATTAGCAGCATTAGAGTTATTAGACGTGAATCGCCTTATCAGTTTTCCAGGACTAGAAATCACTCTTGTTTTACCTTTAGGATAACCTGAGCAATATGCAAACGGTAAAGCTGGTAAAAAAAAAAGTGCTTGATTCCCCCATCAACACAGTGTTGATGGGGCAATCCCTCCTGCGGAGCTATTGTGTTCTCCCGGCGGTGGTAGCCTTCCCCACCCAGAGAACACAGTAATTACTGCTGGCGGCTATAATAGCCACTAGCAGTAATCGTATGTAAATTCCAACAGGGTGATTGCTTTCTACATTCAGCCTGCCCATACAAGCTTTGAATCTTGGCCGGTCCCTGCTGAACCGGCTGAGATTCGAACCATCTATGGCCGGCTTAATTCTCAGTATGTTGGCAGATAGATTACACAATTATTTAGACCACTTTCACACCGGGGCCGCCCGAGCATTAGTGGTAAAACACTGCTAATTTGCGGTGCTTTACCGCTCGTTATAGCGGCGATATGGCACTGCTATTTGGGCGGTGACGGTGCGCTTTTAACCCCCCCCCAAGGGGTTAAACAGGGGTTAAAAGTGCCGGTTAGCGGTGCTCCCGAAGCGGTGTTCAGCATTTCAGGAGAGCTGCCCCATTGTTTTTAATGGGCAGAGGCGGTGTAGGAGCGGTGAATACACATCGCTGCAAAGATGCGACATGCAGGACTTTTTTTACCGTCCCGCAAGCGCGCCGCCCCAGTGTGAAAGCACTCGGGCTTTCACACTGGGATGTATTGGGGGGGGGGGGGGAGTTTTTCAGGCGCTTTTTAGTCACTATTTTTAGGGCAAAGGCGCCTGAAAAACGCCTTGGTGTGAAAGGGGTCTTATTGAAGCAAAAGCTAATGTGCAAAGACCCCATTCAGAACATACAATTTGCTGACTATGCTAAACTGAAGTAAACTGAAATCTGATTGGCTGCTATGGGGAATTGAATTCCTTTTCGGAGTGTAGAATCCATTTTGTCATGTAATTACAATCATTTGGGTTCCCGGTTTGCACGAGTTTGTAATGCCTAACATATTGTTAACACTGCCACACTGCTGGAGGTGTAAATTAAATGAGATGATGAAAGTTTTTAATTGCTGCAGAAAGAACAGTACACAGAAAGCCTGTGCGTGTAAAATAATTTATTCATCAGTAAACATTGAAAATTCTAATTGCAGTTAATCTGAATAATGAAGACTGATAGCAAATAACAAGTTAAGTTATTTTAACAAGAGTTATGTTTACATTTTGCTGACATTGTAGTGTAAAATGTAAGCTACCTGACTCTGCACACGTACTGTCAACTGTTGTCTGACATCTACCTGTATTTCCATGAATTCTTAACTTTGACCTTGTTTTGTGAACTGTGCTGATCCCAAGTTACTAAATATAGTAGTAAAGGTAGTTTGTGTTAAAGGACAGCCATAACACAATTAGATTTTAAAACTTCCTGCATTTCATGTATAAACCCAGTAATAGCCTTGTACTGCTGGTTTATTGATTTATATGCCATAAATTGAGGAACCTACAACTAGACTAGAAGAGACTGTTTCTATGCAAAAAAAGATATTCATTTAGGATTTGTAGTGTTTTTGTTTTCTTTACAAGGTTTTTTTTTTCCCCACAAAAGTTTACTTTTTCCACTTCTCTTTGAATCTCAAGTACCAATTAATCATTCTATGCAGTCTCGATTCCTTCTGTTTTCTGCATACTTCAAGATGAGACATGCAATGTGCGTAGTATGTCAGAGTTAAATATATCTGTTTATAACAAGATTAGTGCACCTGATCACTGTTCCATATGAACCGCTAACAGGACTTGTATAGTATGGTCTGTGAAAATGCAGAAGTATATGAACTTGTGGTGGTACTAGCAAACCAACTTCTCTAGTGGTATCACAACTTCTTCTTCGCAAGAGGGACTTTTAGGCAACTCATAGGCAGACTTTCCAAAGCCCTCAAGTATAGATTAAATGATTGTGCATTCATTTGGTCTTTTATTTCATTGGCTAATATTTTAAAGTGTTCTTGTTTTTGTTTTGCAGGTGATAATGCCTACACAGATCATTTCGTGAAAATGGCTATCTATGTACAACTTCAGCACCTGGGAAGAAACGTTGATAGCAGATGGAATTTCGTATACCTGATGTCTTCATGTTGATTCACTATAACAAACGCTGTGGAATCGTTCTCGCCAGCAACTGTGAACGGGAACTGACTCCAACTGGTGCTAATGCAGCTAAGGAAAATGCCAACCATTAAAAAAGAGGAGTGCACAGATGCAAGGAGTGGCATAGAAAACATCCTTGTGTTAAATTCCAATATGGCAGATATGTCTGAATCAATGGACTCTAGCAATGATATGTTGTACAACGAAGGTGTTGGTGGGAAAAACAAGTCGGCATCGTGTCGTAGGAAAAGGGAATTCATTCCTGATGAAAAGAAAGATGCAATGTACTGGGAGAAGAGAAGGAAAAACAACGAGGCTGCAAAAAGATCACGAGAGAAACGCAGGCTGAATGACATGGTTTTAGAAAATAAACTCCTTGCACTTGGAGAGGAGAATGCGAACCTGAAAACTGAACTGCTGTCTTTAAAACTTAAGTTTGGTTTAATAAGTTCGGCATCATATGCTCAAGAGATACAAAAGGTTACAAGCAGCACAGCTGTATATTTTCAGGAATACGCAACTGCCAAATCCAATGCGAGATCTTTCTCAGGAGATGAACACCCTCTCATGACCAGTAGCTGCATTTCTGTAATCAAGCACTCCCCTCAGAGTTCTCTGTCAGATGTATCTGAGACATCATCTGGAGACCATATTCAACCAAACCCTTTTCACAACAGCTGCAGAACACCAGAAATGAATTTCCAAAGGATAAAGCAGGAACCTCTAGAGATAGAGAACTTTCCTCGGGAATCTAGAGAGGAAAACCCTTCCTACACCCCATCTATTTATCAGAACTTTATTAGAAACACATTTCCTAGTTATGCCCATTCTCCCCCTTTGCTGCAAATCAACAGTTCCTCCAGCAACTCTCCAAGGACATCAGAGACTGATGAGGGTGTGGTGGGAAAAACGTCTGATGGGGAGGATGAGCAGCAGGTTCCTAAAGGTCCCATTCATTCCCCTGTTGAACTAAAAACTGGTCATACAACAGTCATAAAAGTTCCCGAAGTGAATTCCTCTGCACTGCCCCACAAACTGCGAATTAAGACTAAAGCTATGCAGGTCAAAGCAGAAACACTGGAGAATGAGCTTGCTGCCACACAAAAACTGCCCTTGCCAATTGACATGTCCTCAAAAAAGCACTTTCCACTCGAAAACCATACTAGCGAAAATGTGGTACACACATCCTTGTCCCCTTTATCAGTTCAAGTGACTAATATGCCAGACTGGCCTATTAAATCAGCACAGTGGCACCATAAGGAACTTGATAAAATCCCAAATATTTGCAAAACTGCTGGAATTGTCGGTATGACAGACAATGTTTACAAGACTTCTGAGCCAGAGAGCTTGTATTTAAAACAAGGTATTGCAAATTTATCTGCTGAGGTTGCCACGCTAAAAAGACTTATAGTTGCCCAAGAAATCTGTACTTCAGATTCCAGCTAAGTTACTACTGAAATATTTGATGCTTAATGTAATAAAGGGTGTTGTTTGCAGTAAATTGATATGTTTTGTAAAATTTCTTATTTTCACTGGACTTGTGATGTCATTCACTGTTCTGTTCCTGTAATATGTCAACTAAATATTGTCTTTTGTGCACAATTATTCTGATGATTGTGTTAATATGATCACTTTGCCTTGTGTACAGTTAGGTAGCAATTGCAAGGTTGTAAATATCTTATACATTATTTTTGCTGGTCTGTTTTAAACTGTGCAAGTTACCATGTATAATAAAGTATTGGTGACAAATATGTGACTCTATTTTGCGTGCAACAGATTGTGTTTTTTGAAATATTTGTACAACAGTTCTGCACCCTATGACACATTTACCGATTTTTCCCAATAACAGCATTTCTTTGGCTCTATAAGGTTCTATACATCCAGTGTAAATTAAAGTGGTTGTAAAGCCTAAACATTTTTTACCTTAATGCATTCCTTGCATCAAGGTAAAAATTGTTAAGGTTTCAGCATCCCCTCTTTTTACCTACCAAAGCCCTCATTCAAACCAGTGGCATGCGCATCTGCAGCTCTTCTCTCTCCTCACTTCTGGGTCTCGCTGGCTTTGCTGGGGTACCAGGAGCCATTGGCTCCCAGTGCTGTCAATCAAAGCCAGTGACTGGGAGGTGGCGATGAGTCCCGCTGTCCCGATGTCAATGGACGCAGCAGCGGGGTCAAGAGCGAGCATGCACGAGTGCCCCCATGGGAAGCAGCTTCCCATGGGGGCATTGGAGAGAGAGGAAGGGCCAGGAAAGCCGGCAGGGGTCCTGAGAAGAGGAGGTTTGTGGCCCCTCTGAGGTTCGTGGCTGCTCTGTGCAATTCTAAGTATAGATGTGTTTGCTATTTAAAAAAACAAATTACCTTTACAATCACTTTAACCTCCCTGGCGGTATGATTATTTCAGATTTTTGGTGCTGAAAGCGGTACCATTATTTTGCATAGAAATTTGGCGTTTTGTATTGTAGACCTGTAATTCTTAGGAATAACTCACTTAAATCTGTCCAAACAAGAGTCTAGTAGACATCAAGGGTATGATAAAGTTTGAAACATGAAATCATAAATTATAATATAATAAATAACTAAAAATAATTATCAAAAATAATAACATAATAGTAATAAAATTTATTCAATAATGTAATCAAACCAAAAACACTGAAATTTGCTCAGTTGCAGAATTGTCGCTGTCGTCACTTTCAGTGTCTGATGATAAATTTCCCCAAAAATCAGTATCCCTCAATTCTGCAAATGATTCTCATTTACTATCGCTGTTTTCTAGCTGATCAAAAACCACTTTTGATGTAAAGGGACACTTTTTGGTTGCCATGGACATTCTCATGTTTCCAAGCAGAAAGAATGGCATATATAATATAAAAGTGCATGCAGGGCACTGGGTAAACCACTAGGGACAAAGGGGATGTGAAATGATTTCATACAGTAATGTAATCTTACAGATTACAGTGTACTGTACGTTTACTATGTGTTTCACTTTTTGAATTTGCCGCTCGCAGGGAACCTGTCTCT
>BLSH010342451.1:1047374-1061189 GCA_018402905.1 Glandirana rugosa
CAGGCCTGCCTTTCGCTTGCTAGCGTGCCTGTTGCTTGGGGTAACTTTAGTTACCCCTGGGCTTGAAAATCCGTGTTTTTACCGACATTGTTTCAGGACCCTTCGGGGTCTCCCGACGTTTTCCTTCATTTTACCCCCATTCCCATCCCGTTCACGGGATGTTTTTTTACCCCTGTCCCTTTATTGAAATTTATAAATTTTTTTTTATTTTTGTATTTTTTTCGTTTTTACCTCCACTTACACCTAGTAGAAGTTTGACACAGACTTTTCATAATTAATTGTCATCTTCGGTATATTGACAAGATTTTTTTACTTCCTTTTGCAGCCCTCTGGGGCTTCCCAGGACTTTGTTACAGCCATTTTTGTGCCTAAAAGTTCGGGTCCCCATTGATTTCAATGGGGTTCGTTGTCCGTGCGATCGTTCGCTTTCCGTCCGGACCCGGACTTTGTCCCGAAGTTCGGACGGACCAGCAGAACCCGAACTTCCAGAGGTTCGCTCAACTCTACTCATCAGCTATCCTTATTGTTAGTGTATTTTATGTGTGGCCCAAGACAATTCATCATCTTCCAATGTGGCCCTAGAAGGTCAAAAGGTTGGACACCCCTGATGTGCAAATACTTAGGTGTGCATGATCTGGGCTCAGGTTCATTAAAAGGAAAAGGGAAAATATATATTTTTTAATATCTTGACACAATACCCTGAATTGTATTCTATGTTTTTCTACTTTAAAGCCGCAACAAATTTAGTGTAAAACCATTAAAACGTATTTTGTCAAAAAATATATTTCTGGTGCTATTGACATTAAATTTTCACCTCATGTTGGTAATAACCCATGCAATCCACACATTCAAAGAAACTAATACAAATAAGTTCAGAAATTAAGTTATGTGTAATAAAATGGAAATGACACAGGGAAAAAGTATTGAATACGCTAAATGAAATTTATTTAATACTTTGTACAAAATCTTTTGTTGGTAATGACAGCTTCAAGATGCCTCCTATATGGAGAAACTAGTTGCATGCATTGCTCAGGTGTGATTTTGGCCCATTCTTCCACACATACAGTCTTCAAATCTTGAAGGTTCCATGGGCCTCCTCTATGAACTCTGATCTTTAGTTCTTCCCATGGATTTTCTATTGGATTCAAGTCAGGGGATTGGCTGGGCCATTCTAGCAGCTTTATTTTCTTTGTTTGAAACCAACTGTGAGTTTCATTGGCTTTGTGTTTGGGATCATTGTCTTGCTGAAATGTCAAGAATGTCTTGGTACATTTTTCCATTCATCCCTTTTTCAATGATATGAACTTTGCCAGTGCCATATGCTGAAAAAGAGCCCCACACCATGATGGTCCCACCTACAAACATCACGGTTGGTATGGTGTTTTTGGGGAGATGTACAGTGCCATTTAACCTTCAAACATGATGTGTATTATGGCAGACAAAGAGTTCAATTATGGTCTCATCTGACCAGACTATATTCTCCTAGTATTTCACAGGCTTGTCTAAATCTTGTGCAGCAAATTTTAAACAAGCTTCAACATGCTTTTTCTCCAGCAATGGAGTCTTGCGTGGTGAGTGTGCATACAGGCCATGTCAGTTGAGTACATTACTTTTTGTTTTCTTTGAAACAGTTGTACCTGCTAAATCCAGATCTTTCTGAAGCTCTCCACAAGTGGTCCTTGGTTCTTGGACAACTCTTCTGATAATTCTTTTCACTTCTGTGTCAGAAATCTTGCGAGGAGCACCTGGTCGTGGCCAGTTTATGGTGAAATGATGTTCTTTCCACTTCCGGATTATGGCCCCAACAGTGCTCACTGGAACATTCAGAAGTTTAGAAATCCTTCTGTAACTAATGCCATCAGTATGTTTTGCAACAATAAGGTTGCAAAGGTCTTGAGAGAGTTCTTTGCTTTTACCCATCATGAGATGTTTCTTGTATAACACCTTGGTAATAAGACACTTTTTTATAGACCATGAGTTGAGACTGAACCAGCTAGTATTAATCTGCACTGACAAGGGGCAGGATTGCTTTCTAATTACTGATAGATTTCAGCTGGTGTCCTGGCTTTCCATACCCTTTTGCACCTCCCTTTCTTCATGTGTTCAATACTTTTTCCCTGTTTAATTCCATTTTATTACACATAACTTAATTTCTGAACGTATTTGTTTTGGTTTCTTTGCATGTATGGTTTGCATGGGTTGTTACTGACGTGGTGAAAATTTCATGTCAATAGCTCCTTTAGAAATATACAGTATCTGTCAGAAGTGAGTACACCCTTCACATTTTTTAAAATATTTTATTATATCTTTTCATGTGACAACACTGAAGAATGACACTTTGCTACCATGTAGCTCCCTGAGGAAGGGAGGTTATGAAAGATTTGGGGAATTCCATATGGAGCTTTTGGACTGAATGAAGTCCATGAACTCCAAGATGGAGCAGATGACCCCCTCTTGTTTTGAAACTATAAAAAGTCTGGAATAAAATCTTTGAAACCTTTCAGATAAAGGAATCTGGGCTATAACGCCTTACTTCAGAAGATCCACAAGGGCTACACTGAGCTGTGACACCAGAAGGTAGGATAGTGTTGCCACCTTTTCTTCAAGCCAAACCCGAACACTTTAGTGGCACATGCCAATTTTTTATTTTTTTTTACATCAGAGTTCCCAACATCCCTCCTTTAAATCAGGGTTCCCAATGCCCCCCTTACATCAGAGTCTGCAAAGCACCCCTTAATAGTGTGTCCATGTTCCATGTGGTCTGAAACCTGGACACATAATTCAAAACCCGGACTGTCCAGTTGAATCCTGAACAGGTGGCAGCCCTAAGGTAGGATGGTATGAAGTGCAGAGGGGGTTGGGAGTAGTTTGTAGTCCTTTGCAACCACCTCTCATTCTGAAGGGATGCTGGCTGTTCAAAAGTCAGCAAAGGCCAAGATGTCCTCTCACTTTGGAAAGTGAGAGGACAGAGGCAAAGATGTCCGGAGGCATGCTAGGAGTGGGAGGGGCTGTACCATGCTGTTTTTTGTTTGTGAGTGTCCAAATTCCCCTGTAAGCAACAGGATAAGCTACTGTTACATATTCCTGACCTGAATCCCGAGAATGAGAAAGGAAAAAAATGCATTCAAAATCTATATTGCTGTGCATTGTATGGTAAAACTGTTTTGCATAAAACGCCTTCTAGTGCGTTATACAGTATACACAATACTTACAGCCAAAGACATCTGATGGTGGTCAGTTATGCAGGTATGAACAGATGCTAAGCCATCTTATCTTGGGGGACCAATACTCAACCAGGAAGAATCAGATGTTATCTGTAGAAGTCAGAGTATATAATTATTTCCCAATCTGAACATAACCTACCAAAAACAACAACAACAACCATCTTATTCTATTGGCATCTTAAAGAATTAGTCCACCCAGAACTGATACTTCAGTTTGTGGTAGATTTTTGAATATTAAACCACCTCTTTTGATTAATTTTTAATTCATTTTTTATTATGGAGACTACAAAAGGAGGAGCTGGAACATGCAAAAGTAGGCTGTAGCACTAAAAAAAATCACATAGATAGGAAACAAAGTTTGTTGAAGACATACAAAAAGTGAAGGGTTGACTCAGCTGATAGGGGTTATAATCGCTTTTGCTCTATTCAAAATGAAAAAATAAAGTTTTGCCCAAAAGTTCTACTATAAGTTTGCAAAAGCTTTTGTATTGGCATTACAGCTTAAAAAAATCTTTCATGGAAATCGCACTGTGAAAGTTTCTGAAAAATATAGAAAGCCAGTGGATTGTTCACTTATGTGTTATCACATGATTAAAATAAAGAAATGGATAAATGCAGGAAAAACTGGATGAACTATTAACCACTTAAGGACCGAGCCTCTTTTTGAGAGTCAGTGTTTACAAGTTAAAATCAGTTTTTTTTTGCTATAAAATGACTTAGAACCCCCAAACATTATACATTTTTTTCTAACACCCTAGAGAATAAAATAGCGGTGTTGCAACACTTTATGTCACACCGTATTTGTGCAGCGGTCTTACAAGCGTGATTTTTTTTGAAAAAAAAATCACTTTTTTGAGTTAAAAAATAAGCGCCCGTTCATGGAATGGCGACAAACTTTGGCACTTAAAAAATCGGCGACGTTTACAAATTTCTACAGGTTATCAGTTTTGCGTGACAGAGGAGGTCTAGTGCTAAAATTATTGCTCTTGCTCTAATGATTGTGGTGATACCTCACATGTGTGGTTTGAACACCGTTTTCATATGCAGGCGGGGCTTACGCATGCGTTCGCTTCTGTGTGCGAGCTCAGCGGGAAGGGGCACTTTAATTTTTTTTTATTTTACTTTTTATTTTTTATTTTTACACTGTCGTTTTAAAAAAAAAATGTGATCACTTTTATTCCTATTACAAGACATTACTTGTAATAAAAAAAGCATGCCAGGGTCTCTTAAATCTGGGGTCAAAAAGACCTAAAATCTCATATTTACACTTAAATGCAATAAAAAAAAATGACATTGGAAAAAAAAATGTCCCCTTTAAGAGCTATGGGCGGAAGTGACGTTTGACGTCGCTTCCGCCCTGCAATGCTATGGAGCAGGCATCTTCTGCTCACTTGGCTCACAGGCATTGCAGCGGCCAGATCGGATTGTCTCCGCTGCTACCGGCGGGTCCGGTAAGCAGCGGAGATGACCAGAGCATGGTGAGAGGGGCCCTCTCCCGTCCCCGATAAAAGTGATCTTGTGGCGAATCCGCCGCAGAGACCACTTTTATCTGAAACAGAAACGGCCGCTGAAAAAACGATACCGGGGTTATTGCAGCTATCTGCTACCATAACAACGGCATCTCACTTCAAAGGACTGCCATATAATGACGGTGGGTGGTCCAGAAGTGGTTAATGTCCACTCAATTGAACTTTACCTGGCTGTAAACTTCACGTATCACATTTTTGGACATTACAATTTCTAAGGACACAGCAGGACAGATATCTTGCTCACTATATCGTAAACCTACGGCAGGTAATAACATATTACATGCATCTAGTGCTCACCCTCGCTCCCTAATCAATTCTATACCTTATAGCCAATATTTGAGGGTTAAACGAAATTGTACTAATTCAGACACCTTCTTTAAGGAGGCCAATGCCCTAAGATCCCGTCTCTTACTCAGAGGTTACAGCAACAAATGTTTAAAAAAAGCTTTCAATAGGGTAACAAAATCGTCCAGACAGCAGTTGTTATACAAATCTAGGAAGGATAGTGATTAGTTGCCGGTCAATAGGATCATTACCAAATACAACAATCGTCACCAGTGTATTAGGCAAATTCTCAATCGTCACTGGCACTTATTGACCACTGACCCTACGGTGGGCCATATTGTAACCCCAAGACCTCTTATCACCTTTCGGAGAGCTGCTTCAGTTGGGGATATGTTGGTACGTAGTGAGCACGCGGCCCACGTGGGAGGTGATCCCTGCACCTATCGGGGCACCTTCGCATGCGGGGCGTGCTCGCAATGCAGGTACATGGACACGAGTAAAAAGATTACTCTGCCAAACTTTGGAAATTTTAAACCCAAGCAGTATGTGAACTGCCAAACCACTGGCATGGTTTATATGCTACACTGTGGCTGTTTTTACATAGGCAAAACCATTCAGCAATTTCGTCGACGAGTGAGTCAACATATTCTCAATATGAGAAAAAGTGATCCTGATACCCCCTTGGGGCGCCATGTTGGAAGTGTACACAGGGGGCATATGCCCCTGGTTAGATTTTTAGCTTTAGATCGTATCCATACCAACCCATGGGGGGGGCGACATGGACAAAATGTTATTACAGCGTGAGCTTAGATGGATTGTTACTTGCAATGCCACAATGCCCCCGGGGTTGAATGGGGTGCTTAATTTCAAACCCTTTTTGCCAGGCTTTTCTTCGGGGCATTTTGATCCCAAACTTATTGATTGACATACATATGCCTTATATTTTGATTTTTAAGCTGCATCTAACTGTATTGTAACATATATGTGCCTGTATATGGATGCGGGGTCTGTCCTGCGGCCCTGTAGTTGCCCTCCGATTTGTGTGGCGGGACATGGCGTTATTGTGGCTGATTGCCACAGAATTAGAGTGCATATTTAATCTATACTGTGGTACATTGGTCATACAACAGTGTTGGAGCTGTTTGGCGATTCCGCCATCCTCCCTCTCTTTTTTGCCCCCTCTTCCTGTTCCCTCCTCTCCATACTCCCCACAGCGCGCGTAGGCCTCCCCGCTGCTCTATAGCGAGCAGCGGGGAGGCCTTCTCGCGCGCTGGCGCCGGGATGACGTCTGACGCGGTTGCGTCCGCGTGGTGTCGGCTGTGTCTTCGCGGCGGCGTGGGACGCCGTTCCGGCGGGGAATCTTTTGGGACTACTCCCGCCCACTTAGAGCCATATTGGAGGACATGCTCGTATCTAAGCATGTTCCTCCAATGAGAAATTCACACATGGAGACTTTCCCCCTCCCAATAGGAGGGGCGTCCACTATATATACCTCTATTTTCGAGCTGTCAATTGCTCCTGCCATTAGATGATCAACCAGCGTACCGTCGACCCATTGGTAAGACTCGGTCCACTTACTATACTAACTAGGGGGGCTTTTCAGCCTGTGCATGGCAACAATCGTGACTTTTATTTCCTTACCAATCCAAATAGGCCCACTTGGCTTCTGGCACAACACATGACCAGCTAGCTTGTATAGTTTATGGGACCTAGGCCATAATAGGCTAATTTACAAGTGAGTAGCGTTCAACCCATGCATTAGTGCTATCTATAGATCCCCTTCCATTTTTGTTGTACTATTTCTGTAAATCTCCCTCTTTTCTACTTTGCAGGTTCGGGCTGGGGGTTCTGGTCCCTGTTATTGATTCTTGTGGGAGGTTTGGTGTTGTTTTGGAGGTGCACGTGGATATAGGGGGGTTACTTTTTGAGAGGAGTGGGTCACCTATATACAGTGGCCCATCTTTAGCCATTAATTTTTGTCTTGACCCCAGTTGAAAAATTCTCACTTTTTTGCCTTGTTTGGCCGACATCATTCTGGTCGATCGTTCCTAGTCCCATGGACGACAGTTGATCGCAGCGACTTGACCCAGTCACTTTCTTGCATTGGTGTGAGTACAACAGGGCTGTGTGTGGGGGTACCCTGCATCCATGTGTGGGCTTGCCATTAAGCTTATGTGTATTGATGCCGTTCTGCTCACTATGTAATATACATTATATATTTTTGTGATATTGTCAAAAAATCTTTTCAATATGTATTTCTGTAATTGCATTTTAGAACCACAATATACAGTGTTTCTTTCCCCTGAAGAAGAAGTAAAAAATATTGTTCAAAACTTGGAAACATGTTGGAGACGGAGCCAAACTCTACAGACCAGGATACACTACATGCCTGAGGGTTTGGTCACTCTGAAACGTGTATATTGTTGCTAAATTGGTTCATGTATTTGTATCACTGTATATGTCTTACACTAATATGTAATTGTGACCTTGGGGTCACATTGTCTATATGAGACATCTTTTTACCTTTTTGAATAAATCATCTTTTGTACTCATTTATATTTTTTGATTTTCTTGGGGAACAGTGTTGCCTAAAATCCCTGTGGGCCCGTCCTTTGGTTAAATGGCTGTAAACTTCAGACATGAAATATAAATGAAGCATATCCCTCTATAGTGTGTACTCGTCTCAATTAAGAGCAATAAGTGTCATATATGTCCACTGCTTTGTTCCTCCGCTGTCAGCATGAGTCACTTCTTACAAGTTTTCCTGACACCAAGAGACCAAAAGTGACAGGGGAGGGATCTCCAGCTAATTCAATGCAGATAAGGCACCAAGTGATTTTAATTACCACCCTAATCAGCCACAGAACCTGTGTAATTCATATGTGTCCTGAATTAAAGGGATGATGTGGCAACACTAACTGTAAGGGGGAATCTTGTAGGGATGTAAGGAGGAACGCTGTGCTGGCTGGGTTATATCAACCTGATCTTCATGTAAATGGAGAAATATGTTTTTTGACTTTTGTTTAACATTGCTAATAGCACTAGCTACATGTTTATAGTTTTAATATTGATATTTTCACTGTTTAGCACAGAATACGGCCATTTTGGGTACCTTTTTGCAGTGTCGGGGGTAGGGGAGGATCTTGGGTGAGTTCCAACACTTTTCCCAGGACTTGGCTCCTGAATGGAACCAAAACAAACTGAAGTTCACGTCACTACAAAACACTGGTGTGAATCTGGCTTTGTTTTTTGATGAGATTCTACGTTGTTTCTAAGGCCTCATACACACGGACGTTTTTTACCGCCGCATTTTTGAGCGTTTTTTGCAGCTCTCCATGTAATTCAATGGCCCCATAAAAACACTGATGTTTTTGAGCTGTAGATAGTGTCAGCTTTAGTGAGCTGAAAGCAGAACCCACGGCCAAAGCATTCAGAAGTTGCAGCGTTAGAGCGTTTTTGACGCTTAGCTGGCAAAACGCTCACTAACGGGCATTAACGCCGTAGCGACGGTAACCGGTGTTTTTAGCGCCGGCATTTCCAAGTTAAAAAATAGCAGAGGAATGGTTTTTTTTAAAACAAAACGCGTCTTAGCGCTGGCACTCACTAACGTGCAGTAACGCTGACGAAATCGCGTTTTTGACACCGATTTTTTCCTGACGTCGGTCCCGACGTTACAGCTTATTTTTTTAATACGCCCATGTGTATGGGGCCTAAAGGTATGCAGATGGTGGCAATAAGCATAGACACGTCCATGCTTCCAGTCAGATTGCAATGTATATAATCTTCTTGGAAGTTAAAGTACTGTATAGTGATGTACATATTTTGTTAATAAAGATCAGGATAACAAAATTATTTTTTTTTGTCAGTTAATTATGAAATGTTGCATATGTTACATTCTCCTTTTGATCCAGTAGGTAGGTTTTTTTTTTATATATTTTCTATGGGCTACTTAGCTCCTCTGTTAATAAAAATGTTTTTGTGTACAAAGTGCATAAGCTTAAGCTAAGATTTAGACTTAAGAATATAAGTTAGAGCAGTGACTCATTCACTGCTCTACACTCCCTCTTCATCCTAAACACCTCTGAGATTCCAGTGAGACTAATCATGTATGTTATATAGTAAAAAAAAAAAGGTATACAACAATAAAGTATATCTGTCAAGCAAAATATAAATTATAACCCATAAAAAGACAGTTATGTGTACTTCAAACTATTATAGCTTCCCTTAAAAGGCAATACAATGCAAAAAGTAAAACAAGTAACAAGTAAAACAAGTCAGTGAACTAGTAATGAATAAATATTGTAACTGTGCTAAAATCAAAACTTTCACTAATTTTACTTTATTAGACTGGTTTCACATGGCCCTCTCCGTTGTGCTTAGCAGGGATCGCTCTGCTGATCCCACTGATGACAGATCCATCTCCGCTCACTGAGCAGCAACAGATCTGTCAGAGCTCCGCTCTCCCCTATGGCAAATCGGATGACAACGGACCATCTGTCCGTTGTCATCCGATCCACAGATGGATGGAAAAATAGGGTTTTCCCCTGTCAGACTTTACGGGTCTGGAGCGGATCGGGGGACGACGGGTGTCAGCGGACATGTCACCGCTGACATCCATCGCTCCATAGGGCTGCATGGAGTATCCGTTCAGGTCCGCCTGAAAAAACTGACAGGCGGACCTGAACGGAACTTCCGTGTGACAGAGGCCTTATGTGTTCTTTGAAATGCATGTGGGGGTGCCTCTTTTTGTGTATGTGATCACCAATACCCAGGACCAGGCAGGGCCACGGTCATGTGAAAGTCAAGGTGGCACACCGGCTTAGAGATGAGCCATACACTGTGTTCAGCTGTAACATACAGAGTTCCTCTGTGAAACATTCTGTCCCATGTTACTACACACCTTGCCTTCTGAATGTAGCATAAATTTAGGAGGGACACAATTTAGTCTGTGCCCTACTCCACCAGTCCAGCATGTCTCTGTCACCTCGCTCCCAGTAACAGAATGGGGCCCCACCGTGCACCTAGCGCTGACCCCATAACTCCTTCCACTCTCCCTTACCATGCGGCCAGGTATATGGGGTCTCCATGCCATGGGTTTGGTCCTGGTTACTTTGGGGGAGCTGACCGCTAGGGAGGGAGCCAGAACACTGACCCCCTCACTACCAGAGAACCTGTCACCCATGCCAGATACCATGCTTACAGACTGACTGTTATACATTCCCATAAGTTCATGGTTACCCATGGCAACTGTTCTTCTGCCCCGACTCTTGTGCTAAGTTAACCCTTTGTAGTGGCCTTGCTTCCTTACCCCAAATGTGCTTTACAGGCCCTGTTCCTTTTATATGCCATTTACCACCATGTACCTCTTTGAATGACTTTAGACCAGGCTTGCAACAGTTAACAAAGTTTTACTAAAACACTTGGGAACATTACAACATAAAGTGCAATGCCGTCCTCCTGACTAACTATGCTGTGGCTGCCCAGGTATACCTGTAAAGGTGTGAGTTCATAATTGGTTGTGTCCATGGCTGGTGAATTACCTGGGGTGGCAGACTAAGGCTACATCCTTCCAGGTGACACAGATTCTCCTGCTCCCATGCGATCCCACTCAAAAGCTTCATATTTTTTGGAAAACAAATCCCAATAAGTGTATATTGATTGGTTTGTGCAAAAGTTAAAACGTCTACAAACTATGGGATATATTTATGGATTTTTTATGTATTTATTATTCACCAGTAATGGCGGCAATCAGTGACTTATAGCGGGACTATGATATTGCGGTGGACAAATTAAACACTAACTGACACTTTTTTGGGGACCAGCGACATTATTATAGTTATCAGTGCTAAAAGTATGTACTGTCACTGTACTAATAACACTGGCTGGGAAGGGGTTAACATCAGGGGCGATCAAAGGGTTAACTGTGTGCCTAGCTGGTGTTTTACTGTAGTGGGGGAGGTGATTTTACTAGAGGAAGGCATAGATCCGTGTCCCTGCTTTGCAGGTATACATGCCTTCCTTACTGACAGAACGGCAATCTGCCTTGTAGGCAGATCACCATTCTGCCTGTGTACCGAATGATCAGCGGGTGCCGGGAGACATCGAGCTTGCTGGACTCACTGATCAGCTCCCGCTGTGTAGAATCACAGGGGGAGCAAGCCGCCAGCACCCGATATCCAGAAGTGCAGGATCATATACAGTGAGGAAAATAAGTAAGTATTTGAACACCCTGCTATTTTGCAAGTTCTCACACTTAGAAATCATGGAGGGGTCTGAAATTGTCATCGTAGGTGCATGTCCACTGTGAGAGACATAATCTAAAAAAAAAAAAATCCAGAAATCACAATGTATGATTTTTAAACTATTTATTTGTATGATACAGCTGCAAATAAGTATTTGAACACCTGAGAAAGTCAATGTTAATATTTGGTACAGTAGCCTTTGTTTGCAATTACAGAGGTCAAACGTTTCCTGTAGTTTTTCACCAGGTTTGCACACACTGCAGGAGGGATTTTGGCCCACTCCTCCACACAGATCTTCTCTAGATCAGTCAGGTTTCTGGCCTGTCGCTGAGAAACATGGAGTTTGAGCTCCCTCCAAAGATTCTCTATTGGGTTTAGGTCTGGAGACTGGCTAGGCCACGCCAGAACCTTGATATGCTTCTTACAGAGCCACTGCTTGGTTATCCTGGCTGTGTGCTTCGGGTCATTGTCATGTTGGAAGACCCAGCCTAGACCCATCTTCAATGCTCTAACTGAGGGAAGGAGGTTGTTCCCCAAAATCTCGCAATACATGGCCCCGGTCATCCTCTCCTTAATACAGGGCAGTCGCCCTGTCCCATGTGCAGAAAAACACCCCCAAAGCATGATGCTACCACCCCCATGCTTCACAGTAGGGATGGTGTTCTTGGGATGGTACTTATCATTCTTCTTCCTCCAAACACGTTTAGTGGAATTATGACCCAAAAGTTCTATTTTGGTCTCATCTGACCACATGACTTTCTCCCATTACTGCTCTGGATCATCCAAATGGTCATTGGCAAACTTAAGACGTGCCTAGACATGAGCTGGTTTAAGCAGGGGAACCTTCCGTGCCATGCATGATTTCAAACCATGACGTCTTAGTGTATTACCAACAGTAACCTTGGAAACTGTGGTCCCAGCTCTTTTCAGGTCATTGACCAGCTCCTCCCGTGTAGTTCTGGGCTGATTTCTCACCTTCCTTAGGATCATTGAGACGAGGTGAGATCTTGCATGGAGCCCCAGTCCGAGGGAGATTGACAGTCATGTTTAGCTTCTTCCATTTTCGAATGATTGCTCCAGTAGTGGACCTTTTTTCACCAAGCTGCTTGGCAATTTCCCCATAGCCCTTTCCAGCCTCGTGGAGTTGTACAATTTTGTCTCTAGTGTCTTTGGACAGCTCTTTGGTCTTGGCCATGTTAGTAGTTGGATTCTTACTGATTGTATGGGGTAGACAGGTGTCTTTATGCAGCTAACGACCTCAAACAGGTGCATCTAATTTAGGATAATAAATGTAGTGGAGGTGGACATTTTAAAGGCAGACTTAGGCTGGGTTCACACTATCTGACAAAAAAACGGTCCTACTTTGATCCTACACTGCTGTGCGATTTACGGTCCTACATGGGGTCAAAGTCGGACCGTTTGTCTGTGAACAGGGATCCGACTTTGATCCCGACAATGCCAGGCACTTTGTGCTCTGGGGATCTTGAAGGGGAACTCCACGCCAAATTAAAAAAAAAAACTGGCATGGGGTCCCCCTTCAGGAGCATACCAGCCCCTTTGGTCTGGTACGGGTTTTAAGGGGAACCCCCACGCTGAAAAAACAGCGTGGGGTCCCCCCCAAAATCCATACCAGACCCTTATCCGAGCACGCAACCCGGCAGGCCAGGAAAGGGGGTGGGGACGAGCGAGCAGCCCCCTCCCTCCTGGACCATACTAGGCCGCGTGCCCTCAACATGGGGAGTAAGGGTGCTTTGGGGCAGGGGGGCTCTGCGTCGCTCCGACTTTGAAAAACACAAGTCGGAGCAGTTAAGACGGCTCTCATAGGGAATCATTGTTTTTGTGACGTAATGCAACTTGTGCTCTTCATGTCGGTCCGAGAATCGGACTAATGTGAACCCAGCCTTAGGGTCCTTTCACACACACGGACCGTTCATCAGTTCATCAGTTTTTCATCCGTTTTTCATCCGTTTTTTCATCCCTTTTTTTTCATCCGTTTTTTCATCAGTGGTCATCAGTTTTTCATCAGTTTTTTTTACATTCACTACCAATGCAAAAACGGATGAAAAACTGACCGTTCGTCAGTTTACATCCGTTTTTCGTCCGATCCGTTTTTTTGACGGATGAAAAATAGGACTTTCATCCGTTCAAAAAAATGGATGCTGATGGAAGCGGATGAAAACTGATGAAAATAGCTGATCATCAGTTTCATCAGTTTTTCCATAGAGTTGCATTAATGTCCGTTTTTCATCCGTCAACGGATGGATGAAAAACGGACAAACGGTCCGTGTGTGTGAAAGGGGCCTAACAGGTCTTTGAGGGTCAGAATTCTAGCTGATAGACAGGTGTTCAAATACTTATTTGCAGCTGTATTTAGATTATGTCTCTCACAGTGGACATGCACCTACGATGACAATTTCAGACCCCTCCATGATTTCTAAGTGGGAGAACTTGCAAAATAGCAGGGTGTTCAAATACTTATTTTCCTCACTGTATATATATATATATATATATATATATATATATATATATAAATAA
>BLSH010342451.1:1074987-1086446 GCA_018402905.1 Glandirana rugosa
TTAAAGGTCCGGTGAACAATATTACATTATTACAAATTGATGCGGAAATTTCCGTCATTTTTCAGATGGCACGATGTGTTTTACGACGACTCCTAAGTTCGACACGAAAGTAAGTGTCGATTGTCTTGATGTGTCACTTTCTCAGTCCAGTCAAAACTATCGATAACTATAACAAGTTGAAGTCACAGTCACAAGTTTTTTTTTTTCCTAGGGGATATATCGGTATCGGTATATAAACGGAAGTCTATTGAATTCGGTATGATTAGATGTGACACACGTCTTAATAATCCGTTTACTCATAAAACTGGTGTAGTAGGAGAAATACGTACAACAGAATGATTGGTAGTAGGCTTTCGAGCCTATACAGCTTGGAGTAAGACAACATGCATAAAGAGGATGATGTGGTCAAAATACTCATTTGCCTAATAATTCTGCACACAGTGTAGATTAGTATGGCTTAAGTTATCTGAAGGCAAATATATGGCTATGGCTATATAGGGGATCCTTTTTTTTTTTGAACACTGACACTGAAGTTGAACAATATCAATAGCTATCAAAACTGACCTGACTCTTTCACTGTGTAGTTCTGTTAGCTGTGAATGAAAGCACAGCTTGAATCCTCAGCAGCATTTTGTGTAGCACGGTAGACTTTTTACTGCCTTTAAAGGCGTAGTTAAACATTATTACATTATAACAAGTGGCCTGGAAATTCTAGTTTGCAGTAGAGTCCAGTGTGCAGGTAACCTATTCATTTCCCATCAGTAAGTCTAAAAACCAATGAGCACAGAATGACATAATAGCATACAGCCTTCAGAACAAACAAAGGAAATATTATCTTTCCATGTTTGTGTGATGAGATCAGCAGCTGCCATGGGAAGCAAACATGGAACAGAATGGACAGAGAAATACCTAAGAGCCAAACCTGGTGACTGGCAATTATTTCTTTTGGGAAAATACCAGAAAAAGCCGTTGCCTAACAAACACTATGAAGATTTCCAGCACTGAAAGAATCCCTATATATGAACTCAAAGCCACTTTCAATGTGATCAGTGATTAGTAAATAATGATTAACTAATTGATAAAATGTTTAAAACATTTTTCAAACAGGAAGTGAGGGGAGATCTCCCACAGCAACAAAGACAAAAAAAAGGCTGGTACAAAATCCTTTGTTGGTAATGAAAGCTTCAAGATGCCTCCTTTATGGAGAAATGCTCAGGTGTAATTTTGGCCCATTCTTCCACACAAACAGTCTTCAGATATTGAACCCACAACAGTAAAATCAATCTGTATAGGCAGCATGGCATGCTTGTTATACTCACTGTGGAACTTAAGGGGTTAATCCTCTGCATTTGTAAAAAAAAAAAAAAAGGCTGTTTTATCCTGTATGCATAGATCTTCCCCTCCCTGCACTGTCTATCTGAGGAAGGCCAGCTTAAGACCCCTTTCACACTTGTGCGAGTTGCCCTGCGATTTGGGACTGCAAAGTCCCATGACAAGTCTTTCCCCATTATTTCCAAGGAGTACCGTTCATATCTGTAGGACTTTCAAGTTGTGCCGACTACAAAGTAGTCCCTGCATTACTTTGGTCCAACTTTGATGCAACTTAAGGGCCATAGACGTCAGTGTTAAACCCTCAAAGTCTCATGCAAATCGCACCTGAATAATATAGATGCGATTTCTGTACTACTTCTGTACGACTTTGTAATATGTTTTCATTGAGCCAAAGTTGCAACAAAGTCAGACCAAAGTCGTACTGATCCCAAATGGCGTCAAAATCGTTTTAGAATTGTGGCCAAAAATCGCTGTAAAATTGGGTCGCAAAAGTGTGAAAGGGGCCTAACACAGGCAGGGTAGCCAACCTGCACATGCTTAGTTGTGTCTTTTATGCTGGAGAGAACATTTACTTGTTCTCAGAGCTAGCCAGGTCACATGATATTGACATCACACATGTGGGTGTGTATACAGGCTGTAGTGGAAATCTCCTCCTACCTGAACTCTCAGCACTGGAGAAACTGTGCAGTTTATCACTGACCATGGTATACAGATCATCCAAAAAGGTATATAGTGGCAGTATTGTAAAAGAAGATTTATAAGTTGTGGTCACTGTGTGGGGGGGGGGGGGCAGATGAACTATTTTCATATTACTGGGTTTAGTAACACTTGAAGGTTGGCCTCTTCTATGAACTCTGATGTTTAATTATTTCCATAGATTTTCTATTGGATTTAAGTCATGTGATTGGCTGGGCCATTCTAGCAGCTTTATTTTCTCTCAAAAACACTATTGGGAAAATGTGGTCAGAAGCTGATTAACCTGCCAGTATGTTTTTAAATTCAAGAAAGGCAGCAGAGTACCTGGAGCAAAATCACTTACCCAATGACAGAACATTCAAACTCCATGCAGATAGTGTTCCTCACAGGAGTTAAATAAAGGACACAATTGCAGTGGCTGCAATGGTCACACAATTATTTATATCATGTAAGAGCTAATCAGTAATAATAAATGAAACTCCTTATTGGTCTCTACATTGAGGCAAAGAGAAACGCTTCAGTGATAACCTTAACCGGTTCCACACAGCACACAGTATATGTACTGCGGCAGTGTGGACGCCGGGCACGAATCGCTGTAAAAAGGCGGCGATCTGCGGGTGGCCGCTAGGGGGCGCACGCGCGCCCACCGCACTCCAGAGGAGTGTGCCCGTGGCTCGGGCGGACCCGATGTCCGCCAGCGAGCCGCGATGAGCAGCCACAGCCAAAGAGCGGGGAACCGCCGATGTAAACACGGCGGTTCCACGCCCTGTCAGTGCAGGCATAGGTGATCTACTGATCCCTGTCACTGGGATCAGTTAGATCTCCTATGCCCATGTTAGCCAAGCCCCCTCACAGTAAGAACACACCCAGGGAACACAGTTAACCCCTAGCTCTCCCCCCCAGGTTAACCCCTTCACTGCCAATGACATTTATACAGTAATCAGTGGACATTTAAATTTCTGATCGATGAATAAATGTCATTGGTCCCAAAAAAGTGTCAAAAATATCCGACATGTCCGCCGCAATATCGCAGTACCGCTAAAAATCGCAGATCACCGCCATTACTAGTAAAAAATTTAAAAACCCCAGAAATTAATTCTCACCATCCGTAAACGCGGCCACTTTTGCGCAAACCAATCAATAAACGTGATTGTGATTTTTTTATCACAAATATGAGGAAGAATATAAATTGGCCAAAACCGATGGAAAAAAAATGTTTTTTTATATTTTTTTTGGATTTGTATTTTAGCCAAAAGTAAGAAAAAGAGTTTTTTTTGCAAAATTGTCGCTATTTTTTTGTTTATATCGGCGATCAGAAATGACGCAGAGGGAATCAAATACCACCAAAAGAAAGCTCTATTTGTGGGAAAAAAAGGACGCAAATTTTGTTTGGGTACAATGTTGCACGACCGCGCAATTGTCAGTTAAAGCGACGCAGTGCAGAATCTCAAAAACTGCTCTGGTCAGGAAGGGGGTAAAACTTTCCGGGGCTGAAGTGGTTAACAAGCAAAGACTTAAGCTCGGTTCACACTACTGTGATGTGAATTACAGTGCGATTATGTGGTATGACTTTGCATATTCTATTGGGCCCAGTCAGACTGTAAATCGCACCAAAGTAGTGCAGTAACCTTATACAATATTGTACCATTCTGAGTTGCATTGATTAGAACGGGCACCATTGAAAACAATACGATTTCCCTTGTCATACAATTCTGCGTGATTTAAGTCACATCAGAAGTCGCATCAGTGTGAACCAGGCCTTATTCAAGTAATAAACCTGTGGCAGCTTAAAGAGGAAGTAAACCCAGATTGGGTTTACTTCCTCTACATTCCCCTGTAAGGTAGAAGCATAACAGGCTACTATGCTCTCATAGTAGCCCATTATGTGCCACTTACCTGCAAACAATGCCTTCAATGCCCAGCGCTGTCCCCTGTGCAGGCAGCGTCCATCTTCAGCCCCTCTTCCTTCTGGGGCCGCGATCTCCGGCTCTGTGACTGGCCAGAGTCGCGTGACGTCACTCCCGTGCGAGGGAGCCGCCAGTCACGGCACGATCACAATGAAGAAAGGCACGGAGGCCGTTTTTTCACTGCGCATGTACCAAAATGACATCGGCACATCTAGTACACTGCATATCTCCTGAACCGTGCAGGTTTGGGAGATATGCAGGCAGGGCCGGATTAAGAGCAGGAGAGGCCTGGTGCTGAGAATTTTGGTAGGCCTTTTTATGAATACAAATAAAATGAAAATGCAAACAATTTTTTGTTAAAACAAATGAAATATGTTGCCACAATTTACATATCAATCCTGTGTACTCTGTGTACAGAGCAGGGCTAGTCAGTATTAGTGACTCACTCACACCATTGGCTGGGCCTATCTTAAGGAAGGGGCCTGGAGCTGCAGCTCCAATAGCCCCTATGTTAATCTGGCCCTGTATGCAGGGCACCTACAGGTAAGCCTTATTATAGGCTTACCTGAAGGTTAAAGTGGTTGTCATGAGTTGACAACCACTTTAATCATTTTATTTATAGCCCCTCTGTAAATATTAAAACATAACTAGAAATGCACACTGTGCTTTTCTTTGTGCATGTCTTTCAGAAAATCTCTGTAAATAGAGTAATTCACTTGGTTTTAATGACACCTAAAACTACAACATGTTAGATAGGGCTGTGGATTAAAGCAAGAGCTTCCTATTCCCAGCACAGAACTGGTGGAAGCAGATAATAAAATGGTCACATGCTTATTATAACAGTAACTTAAAGGCATCTCCCTATAAGCTGTAAAATTCTTCTGCAGGGAATAGATAAAAATATACATGAACGGTCTCATTAACTTTAATTTTTTTTTTCTGAGAACTGATCAGCAGTAAGAATGTTAAAGTGTCAAATTGCATATGTTGTTATTTAACTTGAAAATGCAACAGCAGTAGCTTTCACAGGGCAATGTGATCTGACAAGTGAACCATATGCAGCATAAATGCTAGCAACACATTGACCTATATATACTGACCTACATTACATCCATTACTACAATGCACTACACTGTGTAAATGAACTACAAGCCTCTTCCCTTTCTCTCTCTCCAAATGAACATGTGGCAAGCCAGGTAAAAGGTGTAATTACAGCTAATGATAGGCCTAACTAGCAGTGTTACAATAAAAGGACGGCTTTGTATCAGCTAAATGTAGCTGACTCTCTGAACAAACAGTATTATAGTCCTAGAAATTTCACTTGACATATCCAGTTTTTATTTTTTGGTTTCAAGCAATAATTCAATACCAAATACAAACATTAAAAATAAAATTGACCTAAAACCACTGAAGTAGTTTTGTAGTAGTATTAACGTGTATAGTTTTTACTTTTGCAGTGTATTTCCACTTTTGCAGCCAAACGATGATAATGCCTACTTTGTCAAATGCTCCAATTCACATACCATATGCCCACAGTTTACGTAGTATGGGCTCATGCACCCTAAAAATCCTACCTAGCTTTGCCCTTCTATGTAATGTTAAGCTATGTTCACCATAATTAGCTATTAGGGATGGGCCGAACACCCCCCAGTTTGGTTCGCACCAGAACATGCAAACAGGCAAAAGATTTGCGCGAACATTCGAACACCGTTAAAGTCTATGGGACCCGAACACGAAAAATCAAAAGTGCTCCTTTTAAAGGCTTATATGCAAGTTATTGCCCTAAAACGTGTATAGGGACCTGGATCCTGCGCTAGGGGACATGTATCAATGCAAACATTTTTTTTTAAATCAATCGTTTTTTTCAGGAGCAGTGATTTTAATAATGCTTAAAGTGAAACAATAAAAATGAAATATTCCTTTAAATAATGTGCCTGGGGGATCCCTTAGTCTGCCTGTAAAAGGGCGCACCTCTGTGATGTTTAGAACATAGCTGGAGCAAAATGACATTGGTGAAAAAAAAATTGTCATTATCGCGGCTGTAATGTACTCCCGGCAATATACAGAAAAATCACTGAGAGAATTTGCGTGGGGTCCCCCCCCAGTCCAAATTAGGCCCTTCGGGTCTGGTTTGGATTTTAAGGTTAACCCTGTGCCAAAACTTAAAAAAAAAAATTGACGTGGGGCCCCCCCTAACATCCAAACCAGACCCTTATCTGAGCATGCAACCTGGCCGGCCAGGATAGAGGGGGGACCCTCAACATGGGGAGTGTGGGTGCTTTGAGGCTTGTCCCCTTCCCCACAACCCTGGACTGTGGTTGTGGGGGTGTGTGGGCAGGGGGCTTATCGGAATCTGGAAGCCCCCTTTAATAAGGGGGCCCCCAGATCCCGACTCCCCCCATGTGAATTAGAATTGCGTACCCCTACTACATCACCAAAAGTGTCAAAAAAAGAAAAAAACACAGGAGACAATTAGGGACAAGTCCTTTATTAAAAAAGAAAAAATGAAAATAAGTGTCCCCTGTTGTAATTCATCGTCAATCATGGCGAGCGATGAACCACAAAAAAAAAAAGAGAACAGCTCCTCCTCCATGGGAGGGCTCCCGCCGACTGAGCTCTTTTTGTTTTTACGTTTTATTTATAGTGAACGGCGGGACCACCCAGTGACGTAACTGAGTGACCCGCCCCTCTGACGTCACATGAGGTTAGAAGGGGCGGGATCACCAGTACATCACACGGTGGCCCCGCCCTGCACCATAAATAAAACATCAACACAAAGCCAGCGCAGACGGCGGCAGCCCTCCCATGAAGGAGGAGCTGTGCGTGCTTTCTGTGGCAATGCATTATGGGGTGCTCCGCGGCGGCGAAGTCGATGTGAAGCCCCATAATGTTCTAAATTCGACGAACAGGCGAACGCCCAATGTTCGAGTCGAACTTACGTTCGACTCAAACCGCGGGCCCATCCCTATTAGCATTTACTGTGCTGGCAGATCTCATTATCAGTTGTAAATTACAGTATCTCACAAAAGCGAGTACACCCCTCACATTTTTGTAAATATTTTATTATATCTTTTCATGTGACAACACTGAAGAAATGACACTTTGGTACAATGTAAAGTAGTGAGTGTACAGCTTGTATAATAGTGTAAATTTGCTGTCCCCTCAAAATAGCTCAAAACACAGCCATTAATGTCTAAACTGCTGGCAACAAAAGTGAGTACACCCCTAAGTGAAAAGTCCAAATTGGGCCCAAAGTGTCAATATTTTATGTGTCCACCATTATTTTCCAGCACTGCTTTAACCCTCTTGGGCATAGAGTTCACCAGATCTTCACAGGTTGCCACTGGAGTCCTCTTCCACTCCTCCATGACGACATCATGGAGCTGGTGGATGTTAGAGACTTGCGCTCCTCCACCTTCTGTTTGAGGATGCCGCACAGATGCTCAATAGGGTTTAGGTCTGGAGACATGCTTGGCCAGTCCATCATCTTTAGCCTCAGCTTCTTTAGCAAGGCATTGCCTTGGAGGTATGTTTAGGGTCGTTATGTTGGAATACTGCCCTGCGGCCCAGTCTCCGGAGGGAGGGGATCATGCTCTGCTTCAGTATGTCACAGTACATGTTGGTTTTCATGGTTCCCTCAATGAACTGTAGCTCCCCAGTTCCAGCAGCACCCATGCAGCCCCAGACCATGACATTCCCACCACCATGCTTGACTGTAAGCAAGACACACTTGTCTTTGTACTCAACTGGTTGCCGTCAGACACGCTTGACATCATCTGAACCAAATATGTTTATCTTAGTCTCATTAGACCACAAGACGTGGTTCCAGTAATCCATGCCCTTAGTCTGCTTGTCTTCAGCAAACTGCGGGCTTTCTTTTGCATCATCTTTAGAAGAGGCTTCCTTCTGGGACGACAGCCATGCAGACCAATTTCATGCAGTGTGCAGCGTATGGTCTGAGGACTGACAGGCTGATCCCCCCACCCCTTCAACCTCTGCAGCAATGCTGGCAGCACACTTCTGAGTGGAACCTGTCCTGTTAAACCGCTGTATGGTCTTAGCCACTGTGCTGCAGCTCAGTTTCAGGGTCTTGGCAATCTTCTTATAGCCTAGGTCATCTTTATGTAGAGCAACAATTCTTTTGTTCAGATCCTCAGAGAGTTCAACTTACAAGCAGACCTCAATGCACTATTTAATTGTGCGACTGTGGCAAATGAGGTTTAATGTTGATAAATGTAAAGTTATGCACTTGGGGGCTAAGAATATGCATGCATCATCAGGGCCGCTGATAGAAATCATGGGGCCCCCTACAGCCTACCTGACGGGGCCCTCCTTCAGCCCCACCCATGGCCCCTCCCTAGATCCCGCCTTGAAAAAAAGTGCTATTTTCATTTGGATGCTTCACATATTTTTTAGAGATTAAGTTTCAGTAAGAGAATCATTATTGTCAGTATTTGATATTTGCACATTGTCACTTGTATTAAGATACATAAACAATTTGCACTAGCACACAGCACTTTTACGTCCAGTTTTTGCTGGTTCATATCATCATTTTTCAATACCCAGTATCATTTATTTGGCAGCGGCGGCACCATTTACACTTGCCTTTTTACCATATTGCATGATGCATGTGCTGCCGATGTAGCATCCTTTATTGAAACCCCAGAGAAATGGAAAACGGAAGTGACGTTCATCGCCACCATGTTGCTACACCTGCACTCGTCCGCACGAAGGATACAGGCAGAAGGCGGCAAGCGAACATCTTTGTATACCCACCAGAGTTTTTAATTTCACACATTAGTTTTTAACAGTTAATGGAGTTTACATATGAAAATATAGTATATAAAAATACATGGCACTGTTTCGATTGTTCAATTTTAAAAGCAGCGGCAAACCTGCCGATTTCACGGCTTAGCAAATGTCACAGAACACTGCTGCTTTTAAAATTTAGCATCAAAACAGTGAGACAGATTTCAAAATCCAGTATTTCAGTATGTAAGCTACATTTAATGTTAAAAATAAATGTGAAATTAAAACTCTGGAAGGTGTACAAAGATGTCTGGTTGCCGCCTTCTCTCTGTTTCCTTACTGAGGATGAGTGGGGGGTGCAGCAATATGACGGCGATGAATGTCACCTCTGGTTTCCATTTCTCTGGGGTTTCAATAAAAGACACTACACCTACAGAGACAGTGCCACGCCACCCATGCTGACCAAAATTCCATATTGCATCATGTGCTACCTGCAGAGAGACAGTGCCAAGGTGCACAGCACATACTGCATATGCAATATTGCATTAAGGCAGCATGGGTGGCAGTGGCACTAGCTTGACACCAGACCAGTAGTCAATCATGCTGCTGCTGCCATTGCCAATGTCATTAAATAAATGAATCACAAGGCTGTCCAATGTTCTCCATCCCTAACCTAAGCAAAGCAATGCATTACAATCTGACTGCAGCACGCCACGCACACTCACACACCTTAGTTAGCTCAGGCTCAGCTGGGCCCAGGCAGTGCCCAAGAACTTCCTCTGCTCTGCGGCTGCCTCTATCCCGAATCCTGCTCTCCGGCTGGTTACTGGTAAGTAGTACTGGTTAGTTGACAGTTGAGTTACTGTAACTGACAGTCTGAGTGTCAGCGCCTCTCCTCTGCGGCTCTGTCAGTTCCAACCCCGCCATTCTGTTCCCCGCTCCTTCTCAAGTCAGCCAGGCCGCACCTGAATCACTCCGCTGGGCCGGTACTCGAGTCGTCTCGTTTGACATACTGTTATGCGGAACAGGCGCGGAAGGACACGCCCCGAAAAAGAGAAAATAGTCCTTCTCACACTGCAATTAGAATCAGTCCAGTGCAGCCTAGCGGGGGGGGGGGGGGGGCAAGAGACCTGTATGGACCAGGACGAACAGACTATGGTGTGTTGTGGCTGGGGCTGGCGATTGGGGGGGGTGACAATAAAAATTTTCATTCACACAGACACAAATCAGGGAGATTGCCCTGGCCCCCCTAACAAGCCAAGGGCCCCAGGCCCGGTACGGAAGGGCAAGTTGTACTGGCCTATCAGCAGCCCTGTGCATCATACATACTAGGGGGAGTACAACTGGGGGAATCCATAGTGGAGAAGGATCTGGGGGGTTTGGTAGATCATAAGCTTAATAAAGACATGCAATGCCAAGCTGCAGTTTCCAAAGCAAGCAAAATCCTTTCGTGTATTAAGAGAGTTATGGACTCCAGAGATACAGACATAATTTTGCCCCTGTACAAATCATTAGTAAGACCTCATCTGGAATATGCAGTTCAGTTTTGGGCACCAGTTCTCAAAAAGGAACTGAAGAAAGTGCAAAGAGAAGGGCAACAAAACTAATAAGAGGCATGGAGGAGCTCAGCTATGAGGAAAGATTAGAGGAACTGAATTTATTCTCTCTTGAGAAGAGGAGATTATTGGGGGGGATATGATCAACATGTACAAATACATAAAAGGTCCATATAGTGAACTTGGTGTGGAGTTATGTACTTTAAGGTCATCACAAAGGACAAGGGGGCACTCTTTACTCTTTTTTAGAGGAAAAAAGATTTCATCTCCAAATACGGAAAGGTTTCTTCACAGTTAGAGCTGTGAAAATGTGTAATAGACTCCTTCCAGAGGTGGTTTTGGCCAGCACTGTAGACTGCTTCAAAAAAAGGAAAGGCCTGGATTCTTTCCTTAATGTAAATAATATAACTGGGTGCCAACATTTTTAGGTAAAGTTGATCCAAAGAAAGTCTGATTGCCTCTCGGGGGATCAGGAAGGAATTTTTCCCCCACTACAGAAAATTGGATCATGCTTTGCTGGGGTTTTTTGCCTTCCTCTGGATCAACTGTGGGTGAAAGATTGTATGGTTATATATAATTTTTCTATTTTTTTTTTCTTATTGGTTGAACTAGATGGATTTGGGTCTTTTTTCAACCTGACTATGTAACTAAGTTCTTTGCCATGAGGTGCCATTTTAAACTTCCAGTGACCAGTATAAGAGAGTGAGAGCAATAACACCAAAATCTAATACACCTGCTCCCCATTCACACCTGAGACCTTGTAACACTAACGAGTCACATGACACCAAGGTCGTCATGGAGGAGTGGAAGAGGACTCCAATGGCAACCTGTGAAGCTCTGGTGAACTCCATGCCCAAGAGGGTTAAGACAGTGCTGGAAAATAATGGTGGACACACAAAATATTGACACTTTGGTCCCAATTTATACTTGTCACTTAGGGGTGTTGTTGCCAGTGGTTTAGACATTAATGGCTGTGTGTTGAGTTATTTTGAGGGGACAACAAATTTACACTGTTATACAAGCTGTACACTCACTACTTTACATTGTAGAAAAGTGTAATTTCAAGCTACCTATAGGGTCTGTGACAGGAAGCCAGGAAAATCTATGGATTGCGTCCAGGATGGGAGATATATTTGTCCCAGGTTTATGCTGTACACTGTTTGCTTTGGTGTTTTTGCTGTGTAGTGAGGCTGTTTGGGCTCAATGAGGGTTAACATAC
>BLSH010342451.1:1092171-1120716 GCA_018402905.1 Glandirana rugosa
GTACTGATGTGTTCGTGTCGTAGACTATAAATATTGGGCGGTCGTCCATTGATTTGAGTCGACCACGGCAAGGAATAAGTCGGCGGACTTTACAGTTACGAGTCGTAGACCTGGTTGGTATAATTGGTGCTACGTAGGCTTTATTGTGGTGTCAGTGGGTTTTCAATATATCTTTTATATGCCTACTGAGTGAGAGTGATAGATTACGCGGCACTTTTGGTATCCGATGCTGTCGCAGATCTACGTCTATTTAACTAGAACACGCCCGCCCCCAGTGGTACCTGGATCATGTGCAATATGCATATATAGTAAGGCTGAGGGTATGGGATCCACACACAGTTCAACATAGAATCGGTGTGAGGTAGATAAGATTGTACCGTGTATGGTGACCCCCGCCCGCACAAGATCAATTTATCTGCATCTAGACGCTGTCGTAGCCTATGGTTTTCACGGCGCATTAGATAGTGAGAGTGAGTCATCCGTATATTTTCTATATAACTTTTGGGTGACTGTGGTGTTATTTCGGATGCATCGTGGTTAATATGGTTGGTCCAGATGCTGAGCATTGACATTTCAGGCGGCTGAATAAGGAACGGCACCAGCTGAGTTTAGTTACCTGCTGGCGGGTTATAAATATCAGATGCTGTGCTTGTGTAGTCATGCCCTCAGACGAAGTGATGACGAAACGCGTCAGGGCGTGACTACACAGCAGTCTGAGCCGCCCGAACACCGCTTCGCACCCGGGAACGCCGTACTCTTCGGAGCGGTGAGACGTAGCAGGTGGAAAGGCTTGTTTTTTTATATATCTTTTACGTGCTTGATGATACTTGTTACCAATTACCAGTCAGATTTGCACTATGTGGAGTACTTTTATTTAAGGGATATTCCCAGTACCACAGACGTGACGATTGTGACATATTGGAAGCAAGAGGAACATCCATGTGAGCAGTATTTCCCCGAGGGGGCACCCCGGTTTATGCAAAGGCGTTTACTGTTTTACTGTTCGGTGAGTGCACCACTTAAGGGGGACTCTATCCTCTCCCCCCATCTTCGTTTTACACGTGGTGTGGTGACGGAAGCAAGATTTGTCTTTGTTTTAAGAGACTTTTTCTATGTGATCACAACTTTGATTGTTTTAAATTCATGATCCTCTCGATAGCGCTGCTTGCATCACATATGGGACTGATTTATATACTTTGATGCCAGATAGATTGTGTTTTAATTTTAAAGCAGCTGCTTTTCAAGCTATATATTGAAAAATATTTTTTTCCTAAGCGCTGATAGTGGCCCATGTATATTTTAGGTTAAAATCTCAGGTTTTGAGGTGATTGTCTAGTGCCATCGTTTTGTATTAGGTCCTATAAACCTACTTCAAAGAAACAACTAGAAAGGTAAGTAATCATTTAAAAAACAATATTATATTTAGTTTTATGCTGCACGAAAATTATTATATTTGTTTTAATGCTATGTAACAAACATATCTAAACTTATGCCTCTGCGAAAGTGGAAATAGACTTTAAGATGCTCACATCTAATAAATGGCAGATATCAACAAATAGAGGATTGGATTTTTTCTACATACTTACCTGTAAAACCCATTTCTTTGAGTATATCATGGGACACAGAGCAGGCTATATAATCATTACTTAATGGGTTATACGCCACCTATAGGTGAATGGACACTGGCAATCAAAACAGACAGGAAGTCCCCCTCTATACAGGAAGTACTTCAGTTTTGTAGCAAGCAATGAACCCCCAAAAAAGAGGGGAGGGGCCTCTGTGTCCCGTGATGTACTCATACATGTGGTATCCCCGTACTCAGGAGAAGCAGCAGAATGTATTTTGGGGTGTAATTCCACATATACCCCTGGCATGTTCAAGCAATATATCATTTAGTGACAACTTTATGTAAAAAAAAAAAAAAAAACAATTTTGTAATTTTCCTGAAACGTGTGGCAAAATATAAAATATTCCATGGACTCAACATGCCTCTCAGCAAATAGCTTGGGGTGTCTACTTTCCAAAATGGGGTTATTTGTTTTTTTTTTTTTTGCAATCTGGGCATTTCATGGCCTCCGAAAATGTGATAGGTAGTGAGTAGTGAAATCAGCAATATTTGCCCTTAGAAATCATGAAGGCGACTGATCCTTTCCCCGGCCGGCATACTTGACGGGATTAGCACCGGTGAACGCAGGAGACGACCAGGAGCCCGACGGTACCGCTCATAACGATAGCTGACATGTCTAAGGGGCAGAAACAGAAAGGAGGCGCCGCGGCCCAGGACAGCCAACATGGCGCGGAGGAGCCGCTTCCACAGAGAACCACGAGGGGCACAGAAAAGAACCAGAAGGACGCGGGAGCACGGAGTAAGCTTCCAAGACCTGCAGGTAAAGACAACCCTGGGGACATACTGTATTATGCCAAAAGACTGTCAGACCTGAGAACACTGACACAGGGCGACGCTGAGGATTCTCAGATGGAACTTTTCACAGACCATGAGACTGACATGAATGCAGAGGCCCAGCCTGGGTGTGAGTCAGGACAGGAGGACATTGGGGTGGAGGAGGATCAACCGACTCTCAAGCAAATCCTGCAGGCAGTCCAGAAATGCACAATGTCTGTGAACACTGTCAATGTGAAGCTGGGTGGCTTAACAGAGGAGGTGGCCCTCTTGAGACAGGACTTACAAAAAATGAGGGAACGCACAACGGCTGTGGAGGGCCAAGTCAGTGAGTTGGAGGATGTGTTACCCCCACTGGTGAGCGAATCTAGGGCCACTGCACGCATGGCACACGACAACAGAGCCAAGGCTGATGATATAGAGAACAGGTTGAGAAGGAATAATGTACGCATTGTGGGGCTCCCGGAGAAAGTGGAGGGTAGGGACCCCACAGAATTTGTTGAGCAGTGGCTGCTAGAAATTTTTGGAAAAGAAGCCTTCACGCCGTTGTTCGCAGTGGAAAGGGCTCACCGGGTCCCGGCAAGAGCCATCCCAGGCAATGCCCCTAGGCCAATGTTGGCACGAATTTTGCACTACAGGGACAGAGAGAGGATCCTGCGCCTAGCCAGAGAGAAAGCTGACATCAAGTACAATGGGGTCAGGGTGTCGTTCTACCCTGACTTCTCAGCAGAGGTGCAACAACAGCGGGCCAAATTTTATGATGTCAAACAGAGATTGAGAAGGCTTAACATACCCTATGCTATGCTGTACCCTGCCAGGCTGAGGGTTACAGTGGAGGGCAGAGCTCAATTCTTTGCAACTGCTACCGAGGCCATGTCATGGTTGGATGTACAGGAGCCGGCACTTAGGCGCAGGCTCAGAGAGGGCGAGGAGGCCTGAAGATGATGTGATCGCTATAAATGCGGAGCCTTTAACTGCAAAGGACTGAGACATATCCCCCCGGCCGGGGACACAATATATAACTTGAGGAATTAAAAGATGCTCCAAAGGCGTGATGGTGGATGTGACTATTTGGTGGACTTCCGGTAAAACCCTATGGCGTACTGCAGTCGGCAGAGCAAGAGGAGATTACCGAAGGTTGATTGGTTTGGGGGCACCGTTGTGCTCCGATGGTTTGTTACTGTTGTTTGGTTTGGGATGCACAAATTTTGAGATGTCGGATTACACACAGCAAGAGAGCAGGATCGTGAGGAACAGGCACAATGGGTGCAGGCTGAACTGCTATTTCCTGATGCTCCACTCGTGGGAGGCTCCGGGGGCTGGCAAGTCCCTGAATGACTATGGCTACCAACTCTTATGGCGGAGGTGCAAGTGGTAGCCTGGAACGTCCGGGGCCTGGGAAATCCACTTAAGCGGATGATGGTATCATCCGTTCTTAGAAAATACCAACCAGCAATAATTGGACTACAGGAGACTCACCTTACCAGGGAGACGGTGAGCTGTGTAGGATACCGGTGGGTGGGGAAAGCATATCATGCGGTGCATACATCATACTCCAGGGGGGTGAGTCTCCTGGTTCATAAAAGTTTGGACTTTCAGGAACTGCACTCTAGTGTTGATGCGGAGGGGCGGTATGTGTTTGTGTACTGTAAATTATTTGCAATGCCATGTGTAATAGCTATGGTGTATATACCTCCTCCATTCTCCACGGTGGTGCTAAGGGAGTTGGTAATGTATACAATGTCTAAACCTGAGGTACCACTGTATATAATGGGGGATTTCAATGGGGTTTTGGACCCTAGCCTTGACAGGCACCCGGGCATTGTGGGATTAAATCCTGACAGAGGCACTACATTGTCCAGGTTCCTGAAGGAGTTGGGCTGGGTGGATTTTTGGCGAGTGAAACATCCTCATGCAAGGCAATACTCTTGCTTCTCCAAAACGCACTCTACTTTATCCCGAATTGACCTGTGTGTGGGATCATTGGCGGCCCTCGGGGGTGTGGCCGAGGTGGCATATGCTCCGAGAGGAGTCTCCGATCACTCTCCTCTTCTTGTTAAGATTAGAGTGCAGCGGAGCACTAACCTTGCAAGGATGCCATGGAGGTTGAACGCTTTTTGGCTGGACCTGATACCACCTGAGGCCAATATAGGAGCCCAAATTGAGCATTATTTCACAGACAATGCTATGTTTGAGGATGTTTTAGTACGCTGGGAGGCCTTTAAATGTTCCCTGAGAGGGATATTTATCTCTGCTATTAATGGGGTCAAAACAAAATCTAAGGCATATGAGGAACTACTTACTAGGAGAGTTGAGAGTCTAGAAGAGAGCTATGTAGCGGACCCAACAGACAGTAAGAGGGAGCAGTGGTTAACAGCTCAAGGAGACCTAAACAAGATGATTAGCATGAAAGCTGAAAAGAAGAGATTTTTCTCCAAGGTGACATTCTTTGAGGAGGGGGAGCAGACCGGGCGACTTCTAGCCAAAATAGTTAATGTGCGGCCCTCGGTGCCTGCAATAGGTGCACTGACCCTACCGAACGGTAAACTAGTTAACTCACCAGAGGGGGTCATGGCAGAATTAGTACGCTTCTATGAGGACTTATACGCCTCTAGGGTGGACTACACTCGGGGTGAACTTGAACGGTACCTGAGCGGGGTCAGCTTACCTCAACTGACTGAGGCCCAAAGGACAGCGTTAGACGCGCCTATCACAATCCGAGAGTTGCAGGAGGCGGTAAAGCAGTTCCCTTCGTCCAAGGCCCCCGGGGATGACGGGCTCCCGATGGAAGTCTTTCAGCGATACTCTGATCAGGTACTGCCTAAGTTGCTAGAGGTGCTCAACGAGGCCCGGCGCCAACAAAGGCTGCCGACATCTATGTCCAGAGCCAGTATAGTCCTGCTCCTTAAGCAGGGTAAGCCGGCTACGGATCCAAACTCATACCGACCGATCTCATTACTACAGGCCGACGTCAAAATCTTGGCGAAGGTGTTGGCGGGGAGGATAAATAAGATTATATCTCACATTATTCATGATGACCAAGCGGGATTCATGCCTAACAAGTCCACGGCGGTTAACCTTAGAAGACTCTATATTAATATGCAAACACCAGCAGACAACACTGGGAGCAGGGCCCTGCTATCACTTGATGCCAATAAGGCATTTGATAGCGTAGAATGGGGCTACCTGTGGGTAGTATTGGAAAAGTTTGGGTTCGGAGATACCTTTATTTCATGGGTGCGTTTGCTGTATCAGCATCCGCAGGCGACGATTAGGGAGGGTGGATCGGTGTCGGCGAGCTTCTCGCTGAGGAGGGGGACTAGACAGGGGTGTCCCCTGTCCCCGCTCCTCTTTGCAATGGCAATAGAGCCCCTAGCTGCACTCATTAGAGCCCATGACGGTGTTAAGGGGTTTAGGTACGGGGAACTGCAGGAGAAAATACTGCTCTATGCAGATGACATGCTACTTATGCTCGGGGACACGGACGACTCTTTAAAAGCAGTAATGTCGCTCATTACCAAATTCGGTAAATATTCAGGGTTGACAATAAACTGGACCAAGTCAGCCCTACTTCCATTGGACGGGGAAATAAACGCGCAGGTCAGCACTTACTGTCCTGTGCCAGTAGTTCAAAAATTTAAATACCTAGGCATAGTAGTTTCCAGCTCATTACTGGACTTCTGCAGACTAAATATTCAACCCTTGCTGGCGGGATTTACGGATAGGGTTAAGATATGGACCAAACTTAGGTTGTCGGTCGCGGGCAGGGCCAATTTAATTAAGATGGTGTTGATGCCTCAGCTGCTATACCACCTGCATAACTCCCCGGTGGTGATTCCACTGAAGGTGTTCCGGGTGGTCAACGCCATCTATAGATCTTTACTGTGGAAGGGAGGAACAGCACGCATTAAGCTTGAGCAATTGCAGAAAGCAAAAGACGCGGGAGGACTGGCGGTGCCGAACCCTTGGGTGTACTACTTGGCCTCCCAACTACAACACTTTGTGGGTGGGATGACACAAGAGGTGACAGGTACCACAATGAAGATCATGTTACACTTTGTGAAGGCGACCTCTCTTCCAGAAGGACTGGAGGCGTTGAGATTTGCTAAATCCAACAAACAATTCCCTACATACCGGTTGCTCCAAAAAATATGGGATAAGGTAAAACAGTTGCAGGGCGCCCAGGGACTTACCCGTTATAGTCCAATATGGGACAATCATAATTTCCCTGAACTCTTGAAGCTACAGCATGCAACCAAATGGCGCAGACTAGGCATAATACATATGAAGCAAATATTTGATAATGGGGCCCTACTTACTTTTGAGCAATTGCAGGCCAAATATGGGATTTCTCATAACATGATGTTTTACTACATGCAACTCAAACATGCGGTAAAACAACAAAGGGAGTTGGAATCGCCTATTTTTCATAACACACCAGTGTTTTCATATTTGCAGCAGGCAGCGTCCACAAAGGGGGCCATATCTGATTGCTATGCCAGTTTACTGGGCATGCATTTGGAGAGGCATCCCAGCTCTGCATTTGATAAGTGGGTGACGGATGTGGGGGAAATGCCGGCAGAACTATGGGAAGAAGCTTTGGAGAATGTTAGAATATGCTCCTTAAGCATAGCGCAAAGGATGTCACAACTGTATATTTTATTGAGAACACACTATACGCCACTCAAACTATATAGAATGGGACTCCGGCAGGTCGCCACATGTGGTAGGTGTGAGAGGGCAGAGGGGGATCTGATCCACCTGATGTGGAGATGTCCCAAACTCCACCGCTATTGGAAATCTGTAGTGGCGTCGATCTCGGACGCCTTGCAGGTCTCAATACCGCTGGACCCTAAACATTGCATTCTGGGCCTGCTGGACAGCATTATATCGGACAAGTATGTGAAGGAGGCGGTGGCACGAGTGTTATTTCAGGCGCGTAGGCTTATACTGCTGCATTGGATCTCACCAGACCCCCCAACGGTCAAACAATGGTTGGATCAGGTGGGCACAATGCTCAGATATGAAAAACTTATTTATCAGCATAGGGGAAGCCCCCTCAAATTTGAAAAACTGTGGGGCAGCTGGTTGCAGACTCCGGGTATGGCTCCCACTGATTTAGTTCTGGAAAGACTATTGGTGTAAACAGTTCCGGTACTATGATGATGTTTAAGCGATTGAGGTGGGGAAAGGGCGCGGTGTGTACGAGAGGGAGAACAGGGAACTGTGTCGGAGCAGGGGTATGGTTCTATGATATGAGGTTCTTGCCTGTGCCTGTTTATTGCCATATATTTGCAAATGTATTCTGCTCTGTATGTGATGTGGACATCTCAATAAAAACTGGTTTGATTTAAAAAAAAAAGAAATCATGAAGGCGGTGATTGGTTTTTGGGGTCCTGTATGCGGCTAGACTTCCAAAAAGTCTCACACATGTAGTATCCCCATACTCAGGAGAAGCAGCAGAATGTATTTTGGGGTGTAATTCCACATATACCCATGGCATGTGTGAGAAAAACACTTTTTTGAATTTTAATGCACAAAAACACATTATATTGCCCAAATGTTTGGTGAAATATAAAAGATGATCTCATGCATCAGTACATAGACACCAAACATGACATGCTTTAAAAATTACGCACACCCACGCAGTGGTGACAAACTATGTTTTTAAAAGCCTTTAAAAGCCTTTACAGGTTACCATTTAAAATTTACAGAGGAGGTCTACTGCTAGAATTTAGAATTAGAGAGATATTCTACGCAGGTCCCCAATAGTGAAAATAAACAGTATGCGGCTGAACACAACAAGGAAATAGCAATAAACCTTGAATAGGCATAACAATACAAAATTGAGCAGGACAGTAAAACAGGAAAAAAATTGTGTATATATAGTCCATAAAATAGTTCTTTAAGAGCAGGTTAGAGCTGCACGAGTAATCATATTAAAATCACAATCTCGATTCACCCCTCCCCGCGATCTCCATTACATATTACCGCGATTTTCAGTGCAGTTAATGGAGTCCGACTTGCGGGGCGACTCAGCGTGACTTGACTATAATAGAAGTCAATGCAAGTCGCCTTAAGTCTCCCCAGGAGTTTTTTTCTAAAGTCGGAGTGACTTGAGTCTCTCCTATCTGAGCAGACTGCCAAGTCTGGGCAGAGAGCCAAGTCAAGTTGATAAAAGAAGTAAAAAGATACTATCTTTCAAATGATCAAAGGATTTAACTCCTGCGTATAGAAGAGTTTGCTTTAACCAGTTAAAGACTAAATCTTTTTTGACATTTGTTGCTTACAAGTAAAAATCCAGTATTTTCTGCTAGAAAATTACTTAGAACTCCCAAACATTATATATATTTTTTTTAGCAGAGACCCTAGAGAATAAGATGGCGGTTGTTGCAATAGTTTATGTCACGCGGTATTTGCGCAGCGGTCTTTCAAACACATTTTTTTGGGGAAAATTACACTTTCAAAAAAAAAACTAAACAGTGCTGTTAGCCCAATTTTTTTGTATATGTACGATTTTTCACCTTGAGAATCGTGATCTTTATTCTAAGCAAAAAAATTGTGATTCTCATTTTGGCCAGAATCGTGCAGCTCTAGTGCAGGTAATAATCCTCGGTGACAGAGGGTTCTCAGGAACGGCAAATGACAAACTGAAAATGTGCTGGGAAGTGAACTTAGCCCATCCACCATAGGTGTCACTAGCCTCTCACCTTAGAGAACAGAGCAGATGATCTCCCAGGTAAAGAGATGGAAATATGGGTCTCACAATTAGCATTCATCAAGGCAGCACTAATCTCTGGACATCAGATACAGCTCCTCCAAGCATGAGTAACTCCGGGGGAGGAGTTACGCATGACGTCACCGGCGAACATCTTGGAACCGCATATGATGCTAGACTGTTTGCTGTTTTGATTAAATGCTGGCATTTGGCATAAGTGCAGTTTTTGTGAGTATTTTTTATCTTTGCTATCAATAAAAAAAGTGTAGCTACAGAGAGAACTAGATTCCACTTTATGTTTTGCATACTGTGCTCGGAGGAGCTGTATCCGACATTTGTTTACCTGGGAGATCATATGCTCTGTGACCCCTGTGGGTTGAATCTCTAAGGTGAGAGGCTAGTGACACCTATGGTGGATGGGCTAAGTTCACTTCCCAGCACATTTTCAGTGTGGTTGCCATTCCTGAGCACACTCACTGAGGATTATTACCTGCACTTAAAGAACTGGACTATATATACACAATTTTTTCCTGTTTTACTGCGCTGCACAATTTTGTATTGCTACTGCTAGAATTACAGCCCTCGATCTGACGTTCGCAATGATACCTCACATGCATGGTGCAATTTCTGTTTACATAAGACATGAGACAGACGCTTGCGTTCACCTTTATGGCATGCACGGGGGGACAGGGGTGCATTTTTTTTTCAATTATTCATTTTGCTTTTTATTTTTACACTGTCCCTTTCATTTTTTAAAAATCATTTTTATTGTTATCACAGGGAATTTAAATATCCCCTATGATAAAAATAGGTAAGGTCACATATTTTTTTTAAAATTTGGGGTATATTAGACTCTAGATCTCTCCTCAGCCCTTAAAGCATCTGACCACACCAAGATCGGTGTAATAAGATGCTTTCCAAATTTCCCAATGGCGCTGTTCATATCCGGCGAAACTGAAGTCATGAAAAGCTTGTAGCCTCTGGTTTCTTAGGCCATAGAGATGATTAGAGCCATTCTAGACTTCGATCGCTCTATGGTCAGTTGGCGGAACCACCGGCTGCATTCTCACGTTCCCCAATCGGAAAGGAGAGCCTGAGAAAACCACTCAAAGACCAGCAACATACTAGGACATTGCTGGTCCTTGTTGGGCATATGTTGTAATGTTCTTTTTTTTCATGCAGCCTGTGGGTTAAATTAAAAAAAAAAGAATCAATTGGTGGGTATGCCCACCATTAGAAAACCGCCCTTCATCCACCCACTTCTAATGATGGACATAGCGCCGTTTTAAAAATATATACCGGAGCATAGGGGCAATCCGCCCCAATTTCCACCCACTGCCCCTATGCTCCGGTATATATGCTTTTTTTTTTTTTTTTTAACTGTGGCGGTGAAATCACCTCCAACAGCGCTGGAGTTGCTGCTTTACCTATGGTGGGAGCAAAGGTTGTTGCTGTCACTATAAATAAATCAGTGTTGCAGCGGAATGGCATACCTGAAAGGCAAAAAACGAATTATAAAATACAGTAACATAAACAAATTACATACCTGCAAAGAAAACAGTATAAAACAGTAACAATAAAGCATTACAGGTAAGCAGTAACGTATAAAAAAATGAAATACCTGCAAAGAAAACATGATTAAAAACAGTAACCAAACATTACAGGTATGCATAAAAAACATTAACAGTCGAGAGAGAATAGAGAGAAAACAATAGAGAGAGAAGAACAAGAAACTTACAACTGTTTTTGGCTTTTTTATTTTATATTTTTTTGTTTTTTATAACTTTTTTTTTTTAATTTTTCTTTTTTGGTACTTTTTAAAAAAAATAGTAACAGTAAAGGTTCTGGTCTCTCAAAATGCGGTGACATCTTTGGAGACCATATGAAAGTGTGCCCTATACCTGTGTAGTGCTGTACCCTACGCTAATACTCAACTAGTGTATGGTAACGCTGGAAACAGTCACTGATGCAAAGACCAGGCTGGTCAAGACAGGAGGGACAATAAAACGGGTGTCATGCCTGTATTCGCGTCGTCGGCAGACACAACACCTTTTTTGGGGGGCTCGGTTGGTAGGGGTACCAGGGATGGCATGTGGAAGATGCCGTCCATGCAGCCGGCTCACTGCATTTGGATTGGGAAGATGGGGTGCAACACCATCTGGAAACAGAAGGGCTGTGGCGATCTCTTCCTGGAATTTAAGGAAGGATCCAGCTCGTCCCGATGCTTTGTATAGCACATAAGCGTTCAGCAAAGCCAATTGAAATAGGTATACAGACACTTTTTTGTACGAGCATCTGGCCTAATGGCAATTGGGTACGGCGCCAATAACTGGTTTTTGAGGTCCACCCCTCCCATATTAGGGTTATCACAGAGGGGTTTCTCCACAACACCAGTCGCCGTTTGAATTTGGACAGCTGTGTCTGTGTGAATGGAGGAAAGAACGAAAACATTCTTTGTATCCCTCCACTTCACCACGAGCAAATTACTACTTCTCAAGCAGGCTCTCTCCCCCCGTCTAAGTCAGGATTCTACCAGCCGTTGGGGGAAGCCCGAGCTATTAGATTGCACGGTGCCACATGCGCCAATTCCAGAATCAAAAACGTGACTAAAAAGTGGTAGTAATTGTCCACATACAAATGGAACCCCTTTCTGGATAAGGGTGACACCAAGTTCCACACAATCTTGCCAGCACTCCCTATGTAGTCCGGGCATCCGTGGGGCTCCATGCGACTATCTTTTCCCTCTAAAAAAACATAAAACTATATGTATAGCCTGTGGCCCTGTCACAGAGCTTATACATTTTGACCCCATATCTGGCACGCTTGATGGAGAGGTACTGTTTGAAAGCAAGAAAATGTAATCAGGGACTCGTCTACGCAGACAAGTCAATTGTGGATATACAAGGCTGCAAATTTTTAGTTGAAGTGGTTTACTAGGGGACAAATTTTTTTTAGATCCGATCGTCTTCAGGGTCACCCCATGGATGACATATTTCATTGTCGTTGAAGTGCATAAACCGCAGGATCTGCTCGTATCGTGTCGTGGCCATGGTAGCAGAGAACATGGGCATATGGTGAATTGGCTCAGTGGAGCAATGTGACCGCAACTCAGATTTTTTAATTATGCCCATGAGGGAAATGCTCAGAAAGGACTTAAACTCTGGAACAGTAATTGGTTTCCAGTCTCTGGCAAGTGACAATGAGGAGTTTTGTCCTACGTTCAAATTGCAATGGCTGATCATCACAAAATGGAGTTGCCTTCCGAAGTGGGGTCAGCCTTGCTTGCGTCTCATGCGTGATATCATGACTTTGTGTGTGTCTCACATGTGATATTATCACAGCTTCCTTCTGGGATGACAGGCATGCAGACCAATTCGATGCAGTATGCGGCATATGGTCTGAGCACTTACAGGCTGACCCCCCACCCCTTCAACCTCTGCAGCAATGCTGGCAGCACTCATAAGTCTATTTCCCAAAGACAACCTCTGGATATGACGCTGAGCATGTGCACTAAACCTCTTTGGTCGACCATGGCGAGGCCTGTTATGAGTGGAATCTGTCGTGTTAAACTGCTGTATGGTCTTGGCCACCGTGCTGCAGCTCAGTTTCAGGGTCTTGGTAATCTTCTTATAGCCTAGGCCATCTTTATATAGAGCAACAATTCTTTTTTTCAGATCCTCAGAGAGTTCTTTGCCATGAGGTGCCATGTTGAACTTCCAGTGACTGGTATGAGAGAGTGAGAGCGATAACACCAAATTTAACACACCTGCTTCCCATTCACACCGGAGACCTTGTAACAGTAACGAGTCACATGACACAGAGGAGCGAAAATGGCCAATTGGGCCCAATTTGGACATTATCACTCAGGCGTGTACTCACTTTTGTTGCCAGCGGTTTAGATATTAATGGCTGCGTGTTGTGTTATTTGGAGGGGACAGCAAATTTACACTGTTATACAAGCTGTACACTCACTACTTAACATTGTAGCAAAGTGTAGTTTCTTCAGTGTTGTCATATGAAAATATATAATACAATATTTACAAAGATGCGAGGGGTGTACTCACTTTTGTGAGATACCGTATGCCCTCCCTTTTCTCGCAGCTGCCGCGCTCTGTGATGGCCGAGTCCTTGGGACTCGGCTGATCACTGATCGAGGTAAAGGGCCAATCACACCGGGCCCTTTACCACGTGATCAGCTGTCAGCCAATGACAGCTGCTCATGGAAGTAAACAGAAGACAGTTGTCTGCTTTGTTTTTCTTCACGCTGTCAGCCTGAAGAACAGAAGAAAGCTGTTCACCAGCTTCTGTTAGAGGGACATTGGTCCCCTCAGTGCCCACCAGTGCTGCTAATCAGTGTCCACCAGTGCCACCTATCAGTGCTGCCAATCAGTGCCCATCACTGCCTCATCATCAGTGTCACTTATCAGTGCTGCCTATCAGTGCCCATCAGTGCTGCCTCTCCTTGCCGCCTATCAGTGCCCATTAGTGCCACCCATCATTGCAGCCTTATCAGTGCCCCCTGATCAGTGCCGCCTCATCAGTGCCCATCAGTGCAGCCTATCAGTGCCCATCAACGAAGGAGAAAAATTACCTGTTTGCAAAATTTTATAACAAATATGAAAAATGTTTTTTTTTTTTTTGTTTGTTTAGCAAAAAAATAAAAATACCCAGTGGTGATTAAATACCAAAATAAAGCTCTATTTGTGTGAAAAAAATGATAAAAATTTAATTTGGGTACAGTGACAGCGCTGAAAGCTGAAAATTGGCCTGGGCAGGTAGGAGGTATAAGTGCCCAGTAAGCAAGTGGGTAAAGTTGGGCAGGAAATCCTTTCTTGTCATTGTCACTTGAGTCATTTTTTTGGTTGTGGTATACTGGACTCACAGGAAATTTGTGGGTATAATAAATCCTAAAACAATGTTTTTTTATTTTTAAACATAAATATATAGACTGAAGAATCATCCTAATGACCGCTCACAATATTACTGGTGCTAAGACAGCACCTTCCTATACAGTTCAACAAAACAGTTTAAGAATGTCTTTTTACACAAAAGTGATTTGTTACATGAGAAGCAATGTTTATAAAACATGTCTAGTTTCATGAAACAAAGCTGTCTTTCTGTTCTACACTGCTGACTTGGCAATCGCATAGTAGAGCATGACTGAAACTGACTAGCCAATCAACAAGCAACATGGAAAATGTAAAATTCTCCCAAGACTCTGACTCATGCAGCAAGCATTGATACAGACAGAAAAAAGAGCTAATGTTTTAAAGGATATAAAACTAGTTATTTCGGGAGATATTTCCTTATATAATATTTCTCTATACTTCCAAAAACATCTAATCTCAAAATCTATTTATATTTAAAGTTGTCCTTTAAGTGAATTGCCCCATTTTTCATCAGAATGCCAGCAAATCTCTCCTAAGAGAAGGTTAATCTGGGAATGCCTTGGTTACACCATATAAAGAACATTACCCCAAAGCTTGAATAGTAATTGATCAGTTATTATCCAAATTAAACTTGACACATCAACATTGGTACAGGAGTATAGCTCCCTCCCTAAGATTAAAGACACTTCCGATATGTAAATGACAATTGGGCAACACAGATTAGCTATTCCCATGCATCTCAGAGTATTAACAATCTTGTAGCTTGTTGCAATTTCTCAGCGCTAAACTTTGAGGCTGGGTTCACACTATTGCGAATTGGATGTGGGTTTCTCACTGGAGCCGGTTCACACATCTCCGGGGCGGCTGAAAATGTCCAAATTGGGCCCAAAGTGTCAATAGTTTGTGTGGCCAGCATTATTTTCCAGCACTGCCTTAACCCTCTTGGGCATGGAGTTCACCAGAGCTTCACAGGTTCCACTCCTCCATCATGACATCACGGAGCTGGTGGATGTTAGAGAACATGTGCTCCTCCACCTTCCATTTGAGGATGACCCACAGATGCTCAATAGGGTTTAGGTCTGTAGACATGCTTGGCCAGTCCATCACCTTTACCCTCAGCTTCTTTAGCAAGGCAGTGGTTGTTTTGGAGGTGTGTTTGGGGTTGTTATGTTGAAATACTGCCCTGCAGCCCAGTCTCCGAAGGGAGGGGATCATGCTCTGCTTCAGTATATTACGGTACATGTTGGCATTCATAGTTCCCTCAATGAACTGTAGCTCTACAGAGCCCGCAGCACTCATGCAGCCCCAGACCATGACACTCCCACCACCATGCTTGACTGTAGGCAAGACACACTTGTCTTTGTACTCCTCACCTGGTTGTTGCCACACACGCTTGACACCATCTGAACTAAAAAAGTTTATCTTGGTCTCACCAGACCACAGGACATGGTTCCAGTAATCCATGTCCTTAGTCTGCTTGTCTTTAGCAAACTGTCTGCGGGCTTTCTTGTGCATCATCTTTATAAGCGGCTTTCTTCTGGGACAACAACCATGCAGACCAATTTGATGCAGTATGCGACATATGGTTTGAGCACTGACAGGCTCACCCCCCACCCCTTCAACCCCTGTAGCAATGCCGGCAGTGCTCATACGTCTATTTCCCAAAGAAATCCTCTGGATATTACGCTAAGCATGTGCACTCAACTTCTTTGGTTGACCATGGTGAGGCCTGTTCTGAGTGGAACCTGACCTGTTAACCACTTCAGCCCTGGAAGGATTTACCCCCTTCCTGACCAGAGCACTTTTTGCAATTCGGCACTGCGTCGCTTTAACTGACAATTGCATGGACATGCGACGTTGTACCCAAAGGAAATTGACGTCCTTTTTTTCCTCACAAATAGAGCTTTCTTTTGGTGATATTTGATCATCTCTACATCACTTCTGATCACCGCTAAAAACAAAAAAAGAGTGACAATTTTGCTATAATACATACAAAAAAAATATATATATAAAAAACAAATTTATTCGTCAGTTTTGGCCAATATATATACTTCCACATATTTGTGGTAAAAAAAAAAAAAAAATGCAAATCGGCGTTTATAGATTGGTTTGCGCAAAAGTTGCAGTGTTTCAAACCATGAAAATTCATGGCGTTTATATTATTTTTTTTTTACTGGTAATTGCGGAGATCTGTGATTTTTACCAGGACTGCAATATTGTGGTAGACAGATCTGACATTTTTGGGACCATTGATATTTTTTTTCCTTCAAAGGTAAATCTATATAGGCAAAGGACTTGAATGATGTAAAAAAAAATTTCTGGGTGGAACTCTGCTTTAACCTGCAGGGGGCAATCAAGGGGTTAACTGTGTTCCCTGTGTGTGTTCTAACTGTATGGGAGCTGGGCTGGCAGGAACATGACAGATCTAACTGGCCCCGATTACAGGGATCAGTAGATCTCTGTCATGCCGCCTGTCAGAACGGGGAACCGCCGTGTTTACATCGGCGGGTTCCCCGTTCTTCCTCTCTAGAAGGCGATCGCGGGTTGCTGGCGGACTTCAAGGCCCGACGCACGGGCACACTCAAGCAGAGTGCGGCGGGCACGAGAGCGCACACAATTGCGCAGATCGCCGTTTATAGATGCCAATTTTCCACCGTTTATGTATGTATAAGGTGTTTGGCAATTGGTTAGACCGCTGTATGGTCTTGGCCACCGGGCTGCAGCTCAGTTTCAGGGTCTTGGCAATCTTCTTATAGCCTAGGCCATCTTTATGTAGAGCAACAATTATTTTTTTCAGATCCTCAGAGAGTTGTTTGCCATGAGGTCCCATGTTGAACTTCCAGTGACCAGTATGAGAGAGTGAGAGTGCTAACACCAAATTTAACACACCTGCTCCCCATTCACACCTGAGACCTTGTAACACTAATACAAGCTGTACACTCACTACTTTACATTGTAGCAAAGTGTCATTTCTTCAGTGTTACAATAAAATATTTACAAAAATGTGAGGGGTGTAACTCACTTTTGTGAGATGCTGTATAATGTTATGGGGGTTTTAAGAACATTTTCATGTCAAAATGTTTATATTAGCATGTGTGTGAAAAATGAAAAAAATAAACAAATAATAAAACTGGTCATAAGACCCCATCTCCAGGAAAGGAGAGCAATTTTTTCTTTCCCTGATCCTCTGCATTCCCAGCAGCTGGTGCGATCCTCTACACTCTGGCAGTGGACTGCCCTTCTTGGTTCTCAAGTCCAATACAGGGCAACGCTGAGGACCTGCGACCAAGGGAGCCTGCAGGAGCGGAAGACTGCTTTTTGTGCCCCCCTAGACCCCAGGGCTGGTGCAAGGATTTTTGTCTACACAGGCGAAGAGGCATTTTGCCTCCACCCCCCACCTGTCAGTGTGAAAGGAAGGGGGCAGTGTGACAAGAGGTGGGCAGTGTCACAGGAGGGGTGAAGCATGAAAGGAGGGGGGCAGTGTCACAGAAGGGGGGCAGCGGGACAGGAGGGGGGCAGTGTCGCTCTGATCACACAGCTTGGAAATTACTAATCCTCCCAGATCTTACCAGTCCTGCAGCGGCTCCTCCGCATGGCGTCAGTGGAGAGGATCTGGTGCCAGGATGGGTAGCTGTGTCCTCTACCCTGACCTCCTCCTCCACATGCCATCCTCCGGCACCCCCTGGCCTGATCCACCCCATACAGCGAGCCCCAACCTCTCCCTGCACAGACCTGGGATCCACCCCCTCTGCATCCTTGCAGGTCCGCTGTGCCTACTGCACTCTCCGTGCGCTCTGTGATAGCAGGCAAACTAAAACTTCTCTCTTACCGTGTACAGTGTGAAAGATTTTGTTTGCCTGCCAAGAACGGATGCCTGGTATTATAAAAATCCAATTCCCCAGCAGGTAGTTGGGGATTTTGGATTTTACGAACATTGAATACTCACCTTTCCGTAATTTTCCTTTCCTGGTGCCTATCCATGGCAGCATATGCATGGTTGGTTGCTCCACCCCCGGCAAACCGACAGGACCATTACAACTCTATAAAAGAGAGCGACGTGCCCCCTGCCCCCATCCTCATAACTAGACACAATTCAGCCAAAAGAATAAGACAAAGGAAGGGAAATATGCTGCCATGGATAGGCACCAGGAAAGGAAAATTACGGAGTATTCAATTTTCCATTTTGCTGGTGCCTTCAAGGCAGCATACGCATGGTAAATAAATCGCTACCGGGGAGGGAATGCTGAAAAAAAACTGAATTTTTAATTGACATATTACGAAACAGAAAATTGTAAGGTCTTCCTTACAAAATCCTGGGAGGTGAGGCTAGCTGGATCTAGGCTCTAGTGAGCCATAAATGTGAAAAATGAGGACCAGCTTGCTGCTTGCAGATTATCTCTGGGGAGACCTTTGCCAAGGTTGCCCATGAAGATAAAAAATCCCTCTTGTCGAGAGTGCATTCACTTCCTGAGAAACAGGAAGCCCACTAGCCTGGTAAGCCCTGTGTATAATCCGCACAACCCATCCCGCTATTGTGCACTTTGATGCTGCTTGCCCTTTCCTTGCACCACTGGGAACTACAAATAATCTTTCATCTCTCCGGAGGTGTAGAGTAGCGGAGATGTAGGACTAAGGCTCTTGCTGGATCCAATTCGTGCAGTTTTGATGAATTGCGTTCTTCCGGAAATGCTGGCAGGACCCATTCCTGACTGGAGTGATATGTGGAAGGGACCTTAGGTACGAATTGATGGATAGGCTGAAGAACTGCGCTGTCTGGATAGAAAATGATATAGGGATCTCGAGAGCCTAGGGCTTGACTTTCTGAGACTCTGCTCCCTGATGTAACAGCTACTAGGAAGGTTACCTTCAATTTGAGGTCTTCCAAAGAACAGCCTTCCGTGGACGCAAAGGGAGATGCTGCTAGAAAATTTAGCACTATCGGTAAGTCCCATTTGGGGTATAGACTTCTTGGTGGTTTTAGCCTTATTACTGCCCTTAGAAAGTGTTCTACCAGAGGATTTAGGGCCCACTAGGTGTCCATGAGAGCTGAGACATGCACCTTCAGGGTACAGGCAGTCCCCTAGTTATGAACATCCAACTTATGAACGACTCCTACTTACAAACGGAGGGAGACAACAGGAAGTGAGAGGAAATCTCCCCCTAAGAAGGGAAATTCACTCCTGTAAGAGATATTATGGGAAAAAGGTGTCTCCACTGATGCTTTATCACCAAGGTTTGTTTCCACAACAACCCAAAATTTTCAAAATCCAATTATCATTGGGACAGGAAGTGAGGTGAAATCTTCTGAACAGAAACATAGACAGCAAAACAAACATAACAGGGGTGTTAACCCTTCCCTATGCTATCCAAAAAGCTTAAAAATATTTGTTTTGGCTGAAGCTACACTTAAAAAATGTACCTGTTCCGACTTACAAACAAATTCAACTTATGAACAAACCTACAGTCCCTATCTTGTTTGTAACCCGGGGACCGCCTGTATTAAGGCCTAATCTTACATCTAGGCCTGACTGGAGAAATTGCAGCACATTCTGAACCTCCAGTCTTAGTGGGTCAAACTGCTCTCTCTCTGCTAACTCAAGAAATTTTTGCCAAATCCTGTAACAGGTATTGCTCGTGGAGGCCTTCCTTGCCTGAAGCAGAGTTGTGATAACTTGGCTGCAACACCCTACATCTTCCAATCTTCTCCTCTCAACTTCCAGACCCTTAAAATTCTGAGTCTCTGGATGCGGATGCACAAAGTCTCCCTGAGACAGAAGGTCCTGAAGATGTGGGAGAGGGAGGGGTTCGCAGAGGGACAGATGCATCAGCAGGGTGAACCATGGCCTCCGCAGCCAATAAGGGATTACTGCCAACATGATCACTCTCTCCTTTCTGAGTCGTTGGAGAAAACGTAGCATCATAGGGACTGGAGGGAAGGCATAGGCCAAGTGAAAATCCCATGACTGAGCAAGGGCATCCCCCCCAGCTGACATCCGGCAGATATATCTCGAGAAAAACAGGTGTCTTGGTTTTTTTCAGAGGTGAGGCAAAAAGGTCTATTTGGGGGTGACCTCATTGTTGATAAATCCAATCGAACACTGTCTGATTCAGAGACCTCTCGTTGTTGTCGGCCAGATTCCTGGACAACAGATCCGCTTGGCGATTCTGAAATGCTGGGATGTAGGCTGTTCTGAGGTTCAGTACGTTCTCTTCTGCCCATGACAGAATTGGCTCCACTTCTGCTGGGTGTGCCACCCTGGTTTATAAGCCACAGCCGCTCTGTTGTACATATGTACCAGGAGCAATTTCCAGAAGAGATATGGCTATTCACGCTGCTCTCAGCTCCAGCACATTGAATACTACCCTGCTGGTGTCAAACTGACATCTTCTCTGGACCATATCAGAGCAGCAATGACCGTCCCAGCCTAACCGACTCGCGTCGGATGTAAGAATGGTCTAGGAGATGGGACCAAGATGGCAGTGATTGCGGAGGCTTTGGTTCTCTGGGCAGAAGGATGGCAAGCAAGCAGCAGAGCAGTTGGGAGGCAACACTAAGCCATTTTCCCCTGCTCCCCCCACCTATTTAAATAAAGTGAGGGCAAAATGAGCTGTGAGGAACAACCAAGATGGCCGCTCCTGCACTTCCGGCTACCCACCCCATCCAGGAAGAAAAGGAAGCAGGAAGAGGTGTGCAGAGCGTCACAGCTATCACACAGACTGCAATTACAGGGACAGCACCTCTACACTACAGAGCAGGAGAAAACATAGAAAGGAAATCTGGCAGTAGGATAAGGCAGCACAAAGCCACAGAGGGGACCAAATGGTGAGTCCCACATACACTGCCCCAAAAAGATCCAGAGAAAAACGGGCTGCCCCACTCCTCAGCACATTTAGCAGCCCAAGTGGGGGGACCTCATCTCAGGAGAGCAGGAACCTGAATGGTGGCACCAATTTTTTTGGGTGAGGCAGGGCTGACAAATCCATGATCCTGTGTGGCCTTGAGGACAGAAAAGAGAATGGGGGTGGGGGGACTTCGCTCTCTTTTATAGAGTTGTAATGGTCCTGTGGATTGGCCGGGGGTGGAACAACCAACCATGCGTATGCTGCCATGAAGGCACCAGGAAAGTGTGCATTTAGGCTCGTGCTCCCACATGGATGTCAAACTGGGAGCAGCAGCTGTGTCTGGGCAACCGCTGCTTCCCAATAGTCATCAAGATGACTGCCTACACATTCATACAGGGAACACCTGTGTATCCATGTGCAGGTAAGCACAGCCTTTGCACGGGGCATGCATTGATACACCCTGTGTGAATGAGGCCTAACTCATTATTAATGTTTAGCCTTTTCTTCTACTCCTTTACATTTTGTTTTGTCAGGTATACATGCTTATTATTTTGCTCTATTGCTATATGTTACATTTGCTTGAGTCCTCAACCAAACCATCAAATGGCTGGTGTCATAACTGATCACATGTGCAGCACCATGGCAGTTGCAGATCAATCAGAAGCAGCTTCCTTGGCTGTAAAGGATAGGATGGTTTAATTCTGCTTTAAAGTGGAACTTTAGCCCATGGAAATGAAACTGGTAAAAGAGAAAAGGTAATTATTTACAAAGTTTTACAACAGAAACAAAGAAAAACTTTGTTTTTAAAAAAAAAAAAACTTTGTTCTTTTTTTATTTGTAGCGCAAAAAATGAAAAGCTCTATTTGTGGGAAAAAAATATAAAAATTTTATTTGGGTACAGTGTTGCATGACCGCGCAATTACATTCAAAATATGTGCTGAAACCTGAAAATCGGCCTGGGCAGGAAGGGGGTGAAAGTGCCTTGTATTGAAGTGATTAATGCAAAAGACATGCTTTGTCTCTTCTACATTAAAGTGTGCAGCATGCTTGTTATACTCACTGTGGAACTTAAGGGGTTAATCCTCTGCATTGTCTAAAAAGGCTCTTTGATCCTGCATGTACAGTTCACCCCCTCCTGCAGGGTCTCTCTTGGCAAGGCCAGATAATACACTGATAATACTGGCTATGCTCTCTTTCGGAAAGACAGGGTAAAACAGAAGGGTGGTGGTGTCTATCTCTATGTGAGAAGTGATCTCAAAGTGAGTGTGAATGAGGACCTAGTTGATGGAGAGTGTGATGAGTCTGAAACATTATGGGTAGATCTGCATATGGGTGTGCACACTACAAAGGTTATCATTGGAGTTTATTATAGACCTTCCAGTGTTAAAGAGGAGGTGGAGACTCAGCTCCTTGCGCAGGTGGAAAGAGCTGCAAGGGCTGGGACAGTGATAATAATGGGGGATTTTGACTACCCCAAAATTAACTGGACTAATTGCACTGCTGGGACAGTTAACCACTTCAGCCCCGGAAGAATTTCCCACTTTAGGACCAGAGCACTTTTTGCGATTCGGCGCTGCGTCGCTTTAAATGACAATTGCGCAGTCGTGCGACGTTGTACCCAAACAAAATTTGCGTCCTTTTTTTCTCACAAATAGAGCTTTCTTTTGGTGGTATTTGATCGCCTCTGCGTCATTTCTTATCGCCGCTATAAACAAAAGAAGAGCGACCATTTTGCAAAAAAACCCAAATTTCTTACTTTTTGCTAAAATTCAAATCCAAAAAAAAAAATATAAAAAAACATTTTTTTCACCCACCGTTTTTGGCCGATTTATATAATTCCTCATATTTGCGATAAAACAAATTGCAATTGGCGTTTATTGATTGGTTTGCGCAAAAGTGGCCGCGTTTACGGATGGTGAGAATTCATTTCTGGGGTTATTTTTTTTTTATTTTTTACAAGTAATGGCGGCGATCTGCGATTTTTAGTGGTACTGCGATATTGGGGGGGACATGTCGGAACATTTTGACACTTTTTTGGGACCAATGACATTTATTCAGCGATCAGAAATTGAAATGTCCACTGATTACTGTATAAATGTCATTGGCAGTGAAGGGGTTAACCTGCAGGGGGAGAGCTAGGGGTTAATAGTGTTCCCTGGGTGTGTTCTTACTGTGGGGGGGTTGGGCTAACATGGGCATGAGAGATCTAACTGATCCCAGTGACAGGGATCAGTAGATCTCTCATGCCCCACTGACAGGGCGGGGAACCGCCGTGTTTACATCGGCGGTTCCCCGTTCTTTCCCTGTAGCCGCTCATCGCGGCTCGCCGGCGGACATCGGGTCCGCCCGAGCCGCGGGCACACTCCCCAGGAGTGCGGCGGGTGCGCCCCCTGGTGGCCAAATGCGAATCGCCGCTTATTTACGGCGATTCGAGCAGGGCTCCCCCACTGCCGCCGTGAAAAGACGGCGCATGGTGGGGAAGCGGTTAAAGGGCAAAAATGTATAAACCTATTACAGGAAAATCTTATGGATCTTATGGTCCAGTTTATTGAGGCCTCAACTAGGAATGACGCTTTGCTGGACCTGATAATCTCAAACCATGCAGAGCTTATTATCAATATCCATATAAAGAACATCTGGGTAACGATCACCATAACATGATTTCATTTAATGTAAGCTGCAAGCAACAAACACATACGAGAAAGAAAAACACGTCATTTTAAGAGAGTAAATTTTACAAGGATGAGGGCTGCTCTCCAGGACAGAAATGGGAATTTTTCAAAAAGACTGTATGCAAACGCACTCTAAAGTATATTCCCGTAGGCAATACGTTTAAAAGGCTAAAAATAAAACCTATGTAGCTCATGGCCAAAGTTAAAAAAGTTATAAATGATAAGAAAAGAGCATTTAGAAAATATAAAAATGAAGGAACACTATCATCTTTTAAATGTTACAACAGGGCTTGACAAATTTGCTTTGAATCTAGGAGCCACCTAAAAAAGTTAGGAGCCAATTGTTTATAGCGTAGTGTTGGGTTGTCAGCGCCCAGGGTAAGACAAGTAACCCTAACTTACTCACAGCAGAGCAGCCAGTCACTGTTACATCAGGGTTATAGGCTGGCCAGAAAGTGACACTAAAAAATCTGTTATGGGGGAAACTCCTTATTATGCCTAATGCATTGCGGCTGCGGCATGTAAAACGCCCTCATCTGCTGCCTAATGGAGCTTAAGGGAGGCCAATGGTGGGTGGCAAAAACATGTCTCTACTGCACATTTTTACCACCCAACTGTCATATGTAAAGGAAGCCTTAGTGACATTTTAAATAAAATACAAAAAAAAGGTGAAAAGTATTCCAGCGCTGCTGATCTTCTGCTGCCTCTTTGCAGCCACTTCCTGCCTACATGTGTGTCCCCCACAGTGACTCTTCATTGGTCTGCTGGGTTTCCAGTCACCATGAAATACTGGAGCCCAGCTGCACATAGAGTGGTAATTGTTGATGGTACACAGGGCTTTATCACAATTTTGTTGCTTAGAATAAAGGTCACGTTTCTTGCGGTGTAACATCATCTTTCATATTATACAACAAAAAAAAGAAATGGGCTAACTTTACTGTTCAGTTTTTATTTTTTCATTAAAGTGTATTTTTTCCAATAAATTGCGCTTGAAAGACCGCTGCGCAAATATGATGTGACAAAATATTGCAACAACTGCCATTTTATTCTGTAGGGTCTCTGCTAAAAAATATATAATGTTTGGGGGTTCCAAGTCATTTTCTAACAGAAAATACTGGATCTTTACTTGTAAGCCACAAATGTGAGAAAAGGTTTAGTCTTTAAAATGTTTAAACTTTCCTGATACAGCCTGGAGATAATTGCTTTGAAAGAAGGATACATAGTTGTCCATTTATTCTTCTAACTATCAACAAATATTCCGGGCACCCAGCCAAGTTTAACAGCTGTTAGATTAAGCAGAGAATGGCTCTCACTGAATCTGACACACTGTTTTAACATAGTGAGAGGGAATGGCTGTCACTCGCCAGGACGCGATTTCTGGTCGCCATGGCGAAATGGAGCCCGGGGGTTGTCGAGGCCTGTGTTACAAAATTCTTCAAATATATTAATAGTAAAAAGGTCAGGTCTGAGCATGTAGGCCCTTTACAAATTAATCTAGAGTGGGTGACTGGGGACAAAGAGAAGGCAAACTTATTAAATACTTTTTTTTTTTTTTTTTTAATTCCTTTATTTTTCCAAAAAAAGTTAGAAAGATACATACAGCTGGAAAGCCATCATCAAATACAAAATCATAGAGACAAAGTGTAAATTGGAATAAAGCAAGACTAGGTTATCACCAGAAAACTCAACGTTTGGATTTAGGAACTACAAGATGGAGTGGAAGCATAATATAACCGATATGTAGAAAAGGAGTGTAAGGGATACAGTGAGAATTGCATGTCGCCTGCCTAGGATCCCCCGGCAACACGCCCATCCAGTAGCTCAGCGCGGTAGTTCCGCCACATAGGCGTCCATATAGACAAAGTACTGCCAAGGTTGCCAGGTCTCCTGGAAGGCCTCTTCCCTGTCGTTCAGGGTAGCAGTCAGGTCCTCCATGTTTCCCAAATCATTTACTTTCGAGAACCAAAGTGCCAGAGAGGGAGGGAGCAACGACTTCCAGCAAAGAGGGATACATGCCTTAGCTGCATTCAATAGCTGCATTGTTAGTGAGGTTTTGTACTTCTTAATGGGGCGATCTGTTAAGTGTAGTAAACACGCCAGTGGCTTGTCTTCCACATCAACGCCAGTCAGGTTTCTTATGGTGCGGGTCACCCCCTTCCAAAAGGGACGTCATTTTGGACAGTCCCAAAAGATGTGGAGCATCGTGCCCTTCTCCCTTCCACACCTCCAACACCGCTCCGAAGTCTGAGGGAAAAATCGATGTAGAACCGTTGGCACTCTGTACCATCTTGTAAGAATTTTATAGCAGGATTCTTGAATCCTGGTAGCTATGGAGGATTTATGGGCGAAGTGCAGTATTTTCTCTCTCTCTGCATTAGTCAACTGGACACCCAAATCCTCTTCCCATTGGAGAAGGAACGGCGGCTGAAAATCAGCTCGGGGCTGAGTCAGCAAGGTGTATAGTAGGGAAAGGCCGTGGCGAACAGGCTCCCCGGAGCGGCAAATCACCTCCAGTGTAGTCAGCTGCCTAGAGCCTCCCGGAGTCCACTAAGACCTCTGCAAAAAGGCTCGGAACTGAAGGCCACAGAGAAAGTCCAAGGGAGGACTGACCACCGCTGGACCCGCTACCTTGGAAAGGGAACCGTCGTTTTTGAGGAAGTCCGAGACATAGGTTCGGTTTACTGCCCTCAGCCGCTGGAAAGCTGGGTTGCGAAGGCCCGGTTCAAACTCCGGGTTGTCCAGGACCGGGATCATGGGCGATGGATATGGGGAGACTGAGGTGTGCTGGAAGGCCTCCCTGGCAACTGTCAGGGTGCCCCCAAGAGTTGGGTGTTCCGCAATGTCACGTGGGAAGAGAGGAACAGATCCACGGCCAGCTTTTCACCGTGCCTGCTGAGTCCTCCAGCTCCATGGCAACCCAATTCTTGGTGTCGGCATGACAGAACCAATCCACCAGCCTAGCCAGATGAGTCGCTCTGTAATACGCCCTCATATCTGGAAGGCCTATACCCCCTTGGGCTTTGGGCAGGTGGAGACTGGTGAGCCGAATCCTGGGCTGGCGGTGAGACCATACAAATTCACGGAATAGGGCTTCAACCCTCTTAAAGAAGCTAGACGGAAGCCAGATGGGTAGGGCCTGCATGATGTACAACATTCTAGGAGGGCAGTCATCTTCAGGGCACTACATCTGCCAAACCATGGCAGCGGAGTAAATCCGTCTTTAATCGGGCAAGTAGAGGTATATAGTTTGCAGAGTATAAGGCCTTTATGTCGCTGGTAATGTCGACCCCTAGATAGCGTATGGAGGTGCTGGCCCAACGCAGAGGGTAGGCCACCCTCAACCGGTCCACCACAGCCTGGTCAATGGTGATATTGAGTACCGAGGACTTGGCCATGTTGATCTGAAAATACGACAACGATCCATACTCACAGCAACCGAAGAACTCTCGGCAGGGACGTGTGGGGCGAGGTCAGGAAAAAAACAAGGTCGTATGCAAAAGCGGCAACCTTGTGTGAGCCGGACCCCTTCCGAAAGCCTGTTACTTCCTGGTCCAACCTCAAATGTACAGAGAAAGGGTTCGAGCGACAAAATAAAAATTAGGGGAGACAATGGGCAGCCCTGCCGGGTTCCGTTGCGAATCCCGAAAAAGTCTGATCTGGTCTCATTGACCCTAATCGCCGCTGAGGGGTCAGCATAGAGGGCATTGATCCATCCGAGCATCGACGCGCGAAGGCCCACATGTTCCAACGTGGCTCTGAGAAAAGACCAGTTGACCCGGTCGAAGGCCTTCTCCGTGTCGGTGGACAGCAAGAGCAAAGGTCTCCCCCCCGATCTGGCCGAGTGTATCAGGTTCAGAACCCGGACGGTATTGTCCCTCGCCTCTCGTTGGGGAACAAATCCTGCCTGGTCACGGTGGATCAGCCCGGCACGTGTGGAAGCAGCCTGTTCGCCAGAACCCTCGCAAACAGCTTCAAGTCGGTGTTCAGGAGGGCTATGGGGCGATAACTGCCACACTGTTGAGGATCCTTTCCCTCCTTAGGGATCAGGGATATGTAGGCTCTCAGGGAGACCACTGGGAAAGATTGCCCGTGCAGGATAGTGTTAAGCGCTTCCACCAAAGGGCCAGACAGGGACTCAAAAAATGAAATACTTTCTTCAGCTCTGTGTATACAAAGGAGCATGGGGGAGCTCATGTCCATAATAGGAGTGGTAGTGATACAGCCCCAAACAATCCACAATGGCTCAAAAGTGGAATGGTCCAGAAGTATTTAGACAGAATAAAGGTGGATAAAGCACCTGGAGCAGATGGCATCCATCCACGGATCCTAAAAGAATTGAGCTCTGTCATTTCAAAACCATTTTATCTAATTTTTAGGGACTCCTTAATGACTGGAACAGTACCACTGAATTGGCATAGGGCCAATGTGGTGCCCATAGGGGTGTACTCACTTTTGTGACATACTGTATATAAAGTATCTCACAAAAGTGAGTACACCCCTCATATTTTTGTAAATATTTTATTATATATCTTTTCATGCGACAACACTAAAGAAATGACACTTTGCTACAATGTAAAGTTGTGAGTGTACAGCTTGTATAACAGTGTAAATTTGCTGTCCCCTCAAAATAACTCAACACACAGCCATTAATGTCTAAACCGCTGGCAACAAAGGTGAGTACACCCCTAAGTGAAAATGTCGAAATTGGGCCCAATTAGACATTTTCCCTCCCCAGTGTCATGTGACTCGTTAGTGTTACAAGGTCTCAGGTGTGAATGGGGAGCAGGTGTGTTAAATTTGGTGTTATTGCTCTCACTCTCTCATACTGGTCACTGAAAGTTCAACATGGGACCTCATGGCAAAGAACTCTCGCCATGGTCGACCAAAGAAGTTGAGTGCACATGCTCAGCGTCATATCCAGAGGTTGTCTTTGGGAAATAGACGTATAAGTGCTGCTAGCATTGCTGCAGAGGTTGAAGGGGTGGGGGAGTCAGCCTGTCAGTGCTCAGACCATACACCGCA
>BLSH010342451.1:1141171-1174900 GCA_018402905.1 Glandirana rugosa
AGTTATAGTGGTGTGTCCGGTCGGGGGTCATGGCCATGGTGATTTATTTAGGCGATGGTCACGTCGGTGGGTATAGTGGTCAAGTGGTAGCGGATTTATTTAGTGGTACCGGTACTGGGGGCTGGCCTGTGTGGTGATATTGATGGTTGTTGACAGATGGGCTGTGTGACAGATGGGCTGTGTGACAGATGGGCTTTTGACAGATGGGCTTTTGACAGATGGTCTGTTGACAGATCCAATGGTACTGGTGACAGGTCCTCTTTATTGTGTGGCGGTACCAGTGGTGGTACTGTGTAGCGGTACCGATGGCGGTACTTGTGGTGACAGATGGGCTGTTGACAGATGGGCTGTTGACAGATCTGGTGACAGGTCCTCTTTATTGGGGGGGTGTGTGGTGTTGTGCAATACTGACTGACTGACTGACTGACAAGACACTGAAATACTACTCACTGATCCCTGCTCTGCTCTCTCATCACACGATCGGTGTGTGAGGAGAAAAAGCAGGGATCACATAGTAACTGTCTTTTGTTTACATTTGTGACCAGCTGTGAATGGACACAGCTGGTCACATGGTAAACAGCCAATTTCATCGGCTGTTTACAGATCGGGAAAGCGCTGTGTCCAAGGGACACCCGCTCCCCCCCGATCACGTGGGCGCGCCTCCGGACGCGCACACAGCATGCACTTGCGGCGCGCTGCCACTTGCCTGCATGCTATGATCGGCTGTGTCTTATACACAGCCGATCATACGGTAAACCGCCAATTTAACTGGCTGTTTACCGTGATCAGTGCCGCGGGCACGTGCTAGCGGCTTATCCTGAGGACGTCAATAGACGTCCAGTCAGGATAACGAACCCCCCGCCCGGACGTCATTTCTCTATGCGCCGGACCGGAAGTGGTTAATGTGACCTATAAACTGCACAACTCAATACAAAAACAAACTGAAATCTTTTAAGGGGGGGGGGTGTAAAAATAAAAAAATAAAATGATGTGGTTGCATAAGTGTGCATACCCTCTTGTAGCTGTGTTCAGAATTAAGCAATCACATTCAAACTCATGTTTAATAGGAGCCAGTACACACCTGCCATAATTTAAAGTGCCCCAAATAAAGTATAGCTGTTCTAGTAGGTCCTTTCCCATTCAGGAGAAGAGTACAAAAGAATTTCCAAGGCATTAGAGAAAATTGAGTACTGTCCGTGATACTTTTTTTATTTGCACTAACATAAAATTTTTCAGGACAAGCTTTCGGGTTATCTCCCCTTCTTCAAGGTCCAAGCAATACTGAATAAAAACTGTTTTTATTCAGTGCTGCTTGGACCTTGAAGAAGGGGAGATACCCCGAAAGCTTGTCCTGAAAAATTTTATGTTAGTACAAATAAAAAAAGTATCACGGACAGTACTCAATTTTCTCTGGCACTATTGCACTAATACGGCTACAATCACTTCAAGCAAGGCATTAGATAAACCATGGAACACAGTGAAGATGGTCATCATCAAGTGCCCCAAAATTGATGAAAAGATGAGAAGAAAACTGGTCAGGGAGGCTGCCAAGAGGCCTACAGCAACATTAAAGGAGGTGCAGGAATATCTGGCAAGTACTGGCTGTGTGGTACGTGACAACAATCTCCCATACTCTTCATATGTCTAGGCTATGGGGTAAAGTGGCAAGACAGAAGCCTTTTCTTACGAAGAAAAACATCCAAGCCCGGCTAAATTTTGCAAACACACCTCTGCAGTCTCCCAAAAGCATGTGGGAAAATGTGTTATGTTCTGATGAAACCAAGGTTGAACTTTTTGGACATAATTCCAAAAGATATGTTTGGTGCAAAAACACTGCACATCACCAAAAGAACACCATACCCACAGTGAAGCATGGTGGTGGCAGCATCATGCTTTGGGGCTGTTTTTCTTCAGCTGGAACAGGGCCCTTAGTCAAGGTAGAGGGAATTATGAACAGTTCCAAATACCAGTCAATATTGGCACAAAATCTTCAGGCTTCTGTTAGAAAGCTGAACATGAAGAGGAACTTCATCTTTCATCTTTCCCCATGACTCAGAATCCAGAAACGTCAGTGCAGCACTAGATGAAAGATGCAAGGGTCTGTCAGGAGTCCAGAAACTCATTGACCTTTTATACACACACTAATTACAGGTGAGGATCGTTACCTTTCATAGCCATTCAAACCCCTTTGTGTCAACTTGTGTGCATGTTATCAGGCCAAAATCACCAGGGTAGGTAAACTTTTGATCAGGGTCATTTGGGTAGTTGCTGTTGTCATTATGATTTAAAAAGTGTAAACACAGTTGACTGATAATAAATGGCTTTAGCCAAACACTAACCATGAGTGAAAATTAGTTTTTGTGTTATCATTCATATTCTCTGAAAAATGGGGATGACGGATGTACGGGTGAGTACGGATGAGGATGACTGAGCACGGATAGGGATTAATGATCACAGATGGGGATTGATGAGCATGGATGGGATGACTGAATATGGATGGGATGGATGAGCAGGGATGGGGATGACTGAGCATGGATGGGGATGACTGAGCACGGCTGGGTGGGTGAGCATGGATGGCTGGCTGGGTGAGCATGGATGGATGGGTATGGATGGGGTGCAGCCTTGCACATAGCGCTGTGGGCACTACAGATCCTCTGCCCACAGCTCTGCTGCATTGATCTCTCTCCCTCTCCTCTCACACTACACTGATCGGTGCGGAAAGTGGAGAGAAAAGCCAGAACTTGTTTACATGTGGCTGGCTTGTTTACATGTGATCGCTCTGTCAAATCACGTGGTAAAAGGCCGACGCGAGCGGCCATTTACAGCGATCCGTGAAGCCGGCGGTCACGGATGTTCCCAGGTGCACACCCCATGGGGCGCACGGAAGAAGCGTTCATGGAAGGAAGTCACTGTACATCCTTCCAGAATTAGGCAACCGCCTTGTAGCCGTCATTTGGCTATGGGGCGGTTGTTAAGTGGTTGAGGGGGAAATCCTTCCGGTACTTGGTTAATTGTTTCAGTAATATAAATGTGTTTATCATTTCTCTAGAGTAGTGCACATGCACACGGGCGCTCTAAAGCATGAATAGAATATCTACTTTCACATGTAATGACTTGTTAAATTTTTATTTTTCTGTGGTTTTTAAATTTTAATATTGTAGTTTTACTTCTATTTTTGTCTGCTTACATCCCTTGTTCATAGTTGGTAAGGTTGAATAAAGACACTAGTCTATCCAGTTCAATCTGCGTTGGGTGTGTGTTTTTATAATCATTCCACATATCTCTGTATATTGTGTTCACTAAAGCCTCATACACAAGATGCGATAGTTGGACGACTGCACGTCCAACTTTTCCCAAAATCTGCTGTCCGTGATTTTGTCTAGCATACTGACGGTAGTCAAATTATCATTCGACGAAGCCGAACATAGTGATGTGTTGCAAGCCTATAAAGAGGAGGTTCAGGTGAATGTGAATTGTGAATTACGGACGCAGGTTTACATGACTGAACACTTCCTGGCGTCCGAGCATGTGTGTTTGTATTTACAACTTTTGTTTGTCCAACTTTTGTATACACGAGCCGAAAATCGGACAACGCTTTGTCGGCAGACAAAAGGTTTGCTCATACATGCTAGTTTGCTTATACAACTTATGTTGTGCGATAATTCAAAATTGTCTGTCGAATGGAGCGTACTAACGGTCGGATAATAGTACGACAGGCTGTCGTACGACAGTTTTCGGTGGATAATTGTACCGTGTGTATGGGCCATTAGCTGCACATCCACTCCCTGAGACTGAATAGATTCCTACCCAACTGGTATTACCACTGAGGTGTTTGTAATACCTCAATATATTTATATTGGCCACAGCTAAAATAAACCTTTTTATATCCTTAAATATTTAGCTAAAAGTAGCGCCTGTAAAGCGCCTCTCCATTAAACCTGTTGTGTCTTTTCACACTGGGGAGGCTCGGGGCGGTGCGCCTGCGGGAGAAAAAGCAAACTCCTGCAAGCATGATATTTGGGTCGGTGAAGGAGCAGTGTATACACCGCACCTCCACCGCCTCTGCCATTGGAATGAATGGCCATCGCTCCCGAAGCGGCTGTACAGCGCTCCGGAAGCACAGAGCGCCGCCACTTTTAACCCCTGTTTAACCCCTTTTGGCCGGATTAAAAGTGCCCCGCTGCTGCCCGAATAGCGGAGCCTTAGCGCTGCTATTACAGCGGTAAACCACCGCTAAAATAGCGGCGCTTTACTGCTGACGCTCGGATGGTCCCAGTGTGAAACGGGCCTAATGGTACCTTTTTACATTTACTAGGTTGTTCACAAACCCCCAGTGTCTCAAATTAGGTGCACACTAGCATTTTTAAACTCCTAGAAGCTAAATAGTGTTATCCTATGTGTCCATGCACACTATTTTAGGCTATTCATGTTTTTTGAGCTTCAGCATCTAGGAGCAGAAAAAAAACGTTTTTTTGTAGAGTTTCTTGGAGCGTTTTTCCAGCAGAAATGCTCCTAGCTACTAATAGCGTTTTTTAGCTTTTTTTTTTTTAAAGGAACTGCAAAAACGCTAATAAAACGCTAATGCTTCTAAACGTTTTTAAATGCTTCTTGACACTCCTAAAATGATATTAAAACATTACTACAAAAAGCTGTTACCAGCTTTTTTTATCCAGCATTTTTCCAGCTTGTTTTAGCTTAAAAAAACGCCCTTCAGTGGTATCAGTGGGGGGAATTATGCCCCACTTTTGGTATCAGTGGATGAAAAAGTGGCAAAAGGGCTGGATAAAAGCTAGCAAAGGTCCAGGCCCTCGAGCCGCTGTTTGGAGACACTGCTCTATACCAAAGTATGTAATACAAAATTATTCCACGTTGTTATGTCTCGCACTTTTTTCAACCTCCTTTAAACAATTTTAAGACTAGACTGTTTCACCCCCTTCCTGCCCAGGCCATTTTTCAGGTTTCAGCACGATGAATTCCAGGTGAATTTTATATCATGTTTTTTGAGACAGAACTTTTATTGGTGGTGTTTAACCACTTAAAGCGAAGTTCTACTCAAAAGTGGAACTTCCGCTTTAAGGGAAGGTGACCCCCTGACATGCCACGATTGGCATGTCATTTATTTTGGGGGGGGGGGGGCGGGGACCACGGAGGCAGAAGGAAGTTCACCTTTCCCCCTTCCCACCCGGCGATCTTCTGGGACATGTCACAGGTCCCAGAAGATATGTCGGCCATTCCCAGCGTGCAACGCGACATGCGCAGAAGCCAAAGCCGGGCACCCACACTTGTGATCCCGGTGCCGCACAGGGGAGAGGGGGGAAGAGCGAGGATGCAGGCGGCTGCATTGCTGGAGCCTGGGACAGGTGAGTGTCCGATTATTAAGTCAGCAGCTACAGTTTTTGTAGCTGCTGACTTTTAATAGGGTGGAACTCTGCTCTAAGGACTGAGCCTCTTTTTGGGATTTGTTGTTTACAAGTTAAAATCAGTTTGTTTTTGCTAGAAAATTACTTAGAACCCCCAAACATTATATATATTTTTTCAGACATCCTAGAGAATAACATGGCAGTCATTGCAATACTATGTCACACCGTATTTGTGCAGAGGTCTTACAAGCACAATTTAAAAAAAAAAAAATACACTTTTTTGAATTACAAAATAAGACCGTAGTAAAGTAGCCCAATTTTTTATTATATTGTGAAAGATAATGTTGCGCCGAGTAAATTGATACCCAACATGTCATGCTTCAAAAGTGCACCCGCTCGTGGAATGGCGACAGACTTTGGCACTTAAAAATCTCCATTGGCGACGTTTAAAAATTTCTACAGGTTACCAATTTTGAGTTACAGAGGATGTCTAGTGCTAGAATTTATTCTAATGATCGCGGCGATACCTCACATGTGTGGTTTGAACACCGTTTTCATATGTGGGAACGACTTGTGTATCCCTTCGCTTTGGCTGTGGGAACTCGGCAGGGCGGGGCACTTGAAATTTTTTTTTTTACACTGTCCTTTTAAAAAAAAATTTTGGGTCACTTTTATTCCTATTACAAGGAATGTAAACATCCCTTATAATAGAAAAAAAGCATGACAGGACCTCTTTAACCACTTGCCGACCGCCGATCGGCATCTGACGGCGACAGAGTGGCTCTGTAAGGCAAAACGCCGTCATATGACGGCGGCTGCCAGATCGCGCGCAGTGAGTGCGCGCTGCCAGAGGCGCGCCCACGCGCTCACTGTGTGCGGGGAGGGCCAGGGAGCGGGTGTGGCGGATTCGATCTCCGCCGGCCACCCGCGATGCTCCCCCCCAGAGTGAAAGAACGGAGGTCCGTGTAAGTAAACACGGACCTCCGTTCTGTGCGAGGGGGAAGGACTGTGATCACAGCCTTCCTCTACATGGAAGCTGTGATCACTTCCCTTCCCCTGTTAGGGCAGCCCCCATACAGTAAGAACACGCCCAGGGAACACAGTTAACCCTTAGAGCGCCCCCTGCAGGTTAACCCCTTCACTGCCAATGGCATTTACACAGTAATCAGTGCATTTTTATAGCACTGATCGCTGTATAAATGCCAATGGTCCCAAAAAAGTGTCAAAATGTTCCGACATGTCCGCCCCAATATCGCAGTACCGCTAAAAATCGCAGATCGCCGCCATTACTAGTAAAAAAAAAAAATAAATAAATAAAAACCCCAGGAATGAATTCTCATCATCCGTAAACGCGACCACTTTTGCGCAAACCAATCAATAAACGTCTATTTGTGGGAAAAAAAGGACGCAAATTTTGTTTGGATACAACGTTGCACGACCGCGCAATTTTCAGTTAAAGCGACGCAGTGCCGAATCGCAAAAAGGGCTCCGGTCCTAAAGTGTGAAATCCTTCCGGGGCTGAAGTGGTTAATGTGAGATCTGGGTTAAAAAAGAACTCGGATCTCACATTTACACTTTAAAAAAAAAAAAAAAAAGTGACGTTTGACGTCGCTTCCGTCATCCAGTGTTATGGAGCCGAGTGGGGGCCATTCTTCCCTCACTCAGCTTCAGGCCTCTCAGGGGATAGGATCGGACCGCCTCCACCGCTACCGACGGCTCCAGTAAGCGGCGGAGATGACCGGGCACGGAGGGAGGGGGGGGGCACCTCTCCCATCGCCAATAAAAGTGATCTTGTGGCGAATCCGAAACTTTTTTTTTTGTTTTTGTTATAAAACTTTGCAAATAATCGTTCTTCATGAATTTGGGCCAAAATGTATTCTGCTGCATTTCTTTGGTAAAAGACAAAATCCCCAAATAGGTGTATATTATTTTATTTGAGCGAAAAAAAAAAAAAAAATATAGAGAGATATATATAAATATATATATTTATGTACAATTGTATGCAAAAGTTTAGGAACCCCTGACAATTTCCATGATTGTCATTTATAAATATTTGGGTGTTTGGATCAGCAATTTCATTTTGATCTATCAAATAACTGAAGGACACCGTAATATTTCAGTAGTAAAATGAGGTTTATTGGATTAACAGAAAATGCGCAATATGCGATCTGACTTCTGGGGCTACTCAGTGCGACCGCACACAGCGTGACTTCAGCGCGACTTGCAAAAGACTTCTGTAATAGAAGCCAATGCAAGTCACCTGAAGTCACCCTCAAAGTAGTACAGGAACCTTCTTCTAAGTCGGAGCGACTTGAACCGCTCCTTTTAGAGCGGTTCCATTGCAATGCAATGCATGGAGCGCGACATGTCAGGCGTCTCAAGTCGTCACCCCTGTGTGAACCGGTTCTTGGACGTGTTCCTATTAAAAGTATCTCTCCAAAAGTGACATTTTTGTTGCAGGGGATGCCTGAAATCTCACTTAAACTGATCTTAAGCAGATTTCTGGGAAAATTGGTGAGCCAATCACACAAGCAGGAAATGATGTTTCTGGGGAGTGGTCAGTACACACTCTGTGTACAGAACAACTCCAGGTAGCCATATTTCACTACATTTTCAGAACATTAAGCGACTTGAGATTGAAAAGGAAAGGTCATTTTTATTAACATTCAATTACAATATGACTTGATATGTATCACAATTATATGCACTATATTTTTTTTCTTTGCTATTTTTTCCCCCACTAGAGTAGAGTTACCCTTCTAGATTAACCACTTCCCGCCTGGCCTATAGCCAAATGACGGCCGGGCGGTGGTTCTGTTAGCCTGACTGGACATCATATGACGTCTTCAGGATAACCCGCGATCGCGCGCATCACGGCGATCGGTGGTTCGGTGGGTCAGTCTGACCCATGGCATTACCGATCTCGGTAAAGTGCTTCCATTGGAAGCCCTTTACCATGTGATCAACCGTGACCAATCATGGCCAGTGTAAACAGGAAGAGCCGTTTATCGGCTTTTCTTCTACTTGCGTCTGCATACGCGAGTAGAGGAGAGCCGATCGGCTGCTCTCCTGATGGGGGGGGTCTGCGCTGATTGTTTATCAGCGCAGCCCCCCCCAGGATCGCTACCCTAGACCACCAAGGAGAGCCCGTCCAGGGACCACCAGGGAGAGCCCACCCAGGGACCACTAGGGAGCCGATCAGGGAGCCCACCCTAGACCACCAGGTAAGGAGCACAGTGCACAACATGGATGCCACCAGATGCCAATTTCAGATGCCACCCTAGACCACCAGGGAATGACAACCTAACAGTGCTCTCTAGCAGTGCCACCTATAAGTGCCCATCAGTGCCGCTTATCAGTGCCCACCAGTGTTGCATATCCGTGCCACCTATCAGTGCCCGTCAGTGCTGCTTATCAGTTACGCCCATCAGTGCTGCATATAAGTGCCTAATCATCAGTGCCACCTCTTCAGTGCCAATCAGTACTGCCTCATCAATGCCCATCAGTGCAGCCTCATCAGTGCCCATCAGTGATGGAGAAAATGTACATATTTACAACGTTTTGTGACAGAAATTGAGAAAAACCTTTTTTTTTTGTAGCGCAAGAAATAAAAACCGTAGAGGTGATCAAATACCAACCAAAGAAAGCTCTATTTGTGGGAACAAAATGATAAAAATTTTGTTTGGGTACAATGTAGCATGACCACGCAATTGTCATTCAAAATGCAACAGCGTTGAAAGCTGAAAATTGGTTTGGGCGGCAAGGGGGGGGAGTAAGTGCCTGGCATTGAAGTGGTTACTCCAACACACATTCCGACATACCTCCAACATATAGGGGTAAGCATGTGTGTGAGATTTTTTTCAGTTTGGACTGATTACGTACTGGACATTACATCTTGTGTATCACACACATTAACCAATTCTATCAAAAACATTGTATTGTAATGGTCACCCCTGTAAGAGTGGTCAGGGAATATAGCTTAATGTAGCATCATGTATAGCAGTCCTCATTCCTCTGAGCCAGACAAGCCTAGCCGGCTGGCACTTGGCTGCCTCCCGGAATGCCATGTTCACTGGCTAACAAGTACAGGAGGCTAAAGAAAGGGTGAACAAAATAGTTCCTGTGGTTCCTGATGTGAGGTTATCCACAGAGAATGGCTGGAACTGGTGTCTGTGAGGAATGTATTCAGTACGATGTGCGGATTAGTCAGTTCAGGCGGCAGGCAGAAACATAATAAAAAAAACAGGCAAAGGTTCGGTCCAGACAGCAGGCAGAAATGTGGTCAATAAACAGGCCAGGGTCCGTTCAGGCAGCGGCAACACTACACTGGTGTGGTGGTGAGCAGGAATGCTGTTGCTGGTTTCACTGGCTCTGGTGACACTGTACTGATATGGCGGAGATCAGGGACACTGTTGATGGCTGCACAGGCTGTGGTGACAGGCACTGGCATGGCTAGTGAACAGGAACATTGTTGCTGGCTACACTGGTCTGGCAACACTGAGGCTAGTGTGATGGTGATCAGGGATTCTGTGACTGGCTGGTCACACTGTCAGGCCTTGTACCCGCACCCTTAGGCTCCTTTCACACAGGGGTGGGCGGTAGCGGTAAAGCGCCAATATTTTCCGCTGTTATAGCGGCACTGTGGCTCCGCTATGCAGGCGGGAGCGCGCCGCTTTTACCTCCCCCCCACAAGGAGTTAAAAAGGGGTTAAAAGTGCCCAGGTGCTGCGCTTCCGAGGCGGTGTGCAGCCGATTCGGAAGCAATTGCCATTGATTTCCAGCGTCCCAAAGATGCTGCTTGCAGGATTTTTTGTAACGTCCTGCAAGTGTACCGCCCCAGTGTGAAAGCACTCCGGCTTTCACACTGGGGTGGATGAGGGGGGGGGGGGGTGTTTTTCAGGCACTATAAGGGCACTATTTTTAGCCCAAAAGCGCCTGAAAAATGCCCCAGTGTGAAAGTAGCCTCAAGGATAGCAGATTGGAAGCAAATGCTGTGTGCTTGCAGCTGCTTCATCTCAATAGACATCGATGAGACTGCCTGCACATGGATGCACTTGACTACTTGTGGGTAAACATGTCCCTTGCACAGGGTATGCATTAATACGCCGCAAGTGAATGAGGCTTTATGATGACACTGGGAATGGTGTGTTGGTGATTGGAGACACTGTGACTGGCTGTACTATTGGGCCTCGTTCACACAGGGTGTATCGATGCATACCCCCATGCAAGAACCGTGTTTATTCACACGGGGATGTACAGGTGTTTCATGCAGTCTCATTTATGTCTATTAAGGCGCAGCAGCTGCACGGACACAGCTGCTCCCAATCTGAAATCCGTGCAGCTACATGTCCCCAAACTCACATTGTCTGTGTTCAGACCTTGCATCCACATGGATGCCCGATTGGCAGCAGTAACTGTGTTCGTAAAGCTACCGTGTCCCCATAGACATGAATGGGATTGCCTGCAGAGGGATGCACAGAACATCTGTGCATCCCTGTGCAGGTAAACGTGGCCCTCACATGTGGTGCGAATTGATACACCCCATAAGAACAAGCCCTTATGTTGACAATGAGACTGGCATAGTGATGTTCAGGGATACTGTGACTGGATGTAGTGAGTGTGTAAGGGCTTGTTTACACTTGCTGTTAAGGGGAAGTAAAATCACAAGGTTTACCTGCATTTTTACTAGCCCTCAACTGCTCCCCCTTTAGCTGGGGCGGGTAGTTGTCGGGGGTGTACATATGCCACAGCAGAAATTATATCCCTGTACTTCTTGATGGGCACTACTGCCTGCTGAGCATGACCCATTAAAGTTAACAGGGCCACGCTGTAACCGCCCCAGTGCCCCGTAACTGCTATCAATGCACATGTTTGCTTTCAGTAGTTCAGCATTGAGGGGGTTAAAACAGTAGTGAGGTAGTGAAGAGGTGATACAATGCAGTCTTACCACCTTTTTAAATGCTCTCTGCAGAGCGATCTGAATCTGATTACTCTTCAGAGAGCACCGCAGGTGTAAATGAGTCCTACAAGAAAACAAAATCAAAAATCAAAACAAAACACTGTCACCAGAGCAGTGCAGTGTCACTATGGTGACTTTGTACTGGTTTGGCCATTGATCAGAGACACTGTATGCTGCAATAGCCTACTGTGTCACTGATCCCTTCTCTAACTAGTGCAGTGTAATGTCACCATAGTGACACTGTACTGCTATAGTGACTGTTTTAGTAATAAAATTAAAAAAAAAATGTATTGAAAGGTTAAAATGAATGGGATGTTGAATAGATAAAAGATGCACTAATGAAAACCGGGATATTAACCACTTCCCCTTTTTATGGTGTGGGAAGTGGTTAATATCTCCTGTTTTCATTAGTGTATATTTTATCTCTTCAACATCCCATCCATTTTAACCACTTCACCCGGAAGGATTTCCCATGTTAGTACCAGAGCACATTTTGCGATTCGGCACTGCGTCATTTTAGCTGACAATTGCGCGGTCATGCGACATTGTACCCAAACGAAATTTGCGTCCTTTTTTTCCACACAAATAGAGCTTTCTTTTGGTGGTATTTGATCACCTCTGCGTCATTTCTGATCACCGCTATAAACAAAAAAACCCAGTATTTCTTACTTTTTGCTAAAATACAAATCCAAAAAAAATATATTAAAAAACAAATTTATTCATTGGATTTGGCCGAATTATATTCTTCCTCCTATTTTTGGTAAAAAAAAAAAAAATCGTAATTGGCGTTTATTGATTGGTTTGCGCAAAAGTTGCCGCGTTTACAAACCACGAGAATTCATTTCTGGCGCTTTTTACATTTTTTTTTTTTTACTGGTAATGTCGGACATTTTTGATACTTTTTTGGGACCAATGACATTTATACAGCGATCAGAAATTTAAATATCCACTGATTACTGTATAAATGTCATTGGCAGTGAAGGGGTTAACCTGCAGGGGGAGATCTAGGGGTTAAATGTGTTCCCTAGGCGTGTTCTAACTGTGAGGGGGCTGGGCTACCATGGGCATAAGAGATCTAACTGATCCCAGTGACAGAGATCAGTAGATCTCTTACATGCCCACTGACAGAGCTGGGAACCGCCGTGTTTACATTGGCGGTTCCCTGTTCTTTCTCTCTGGCAGGTCATTGTGGCTCGCCGGCAGACATTGGGTCTGCCCGAGCCGCGGGCACACTCCCGCTGTCGCATTCCCGCCCGCTAGCTGCGTGCACTTGAATCGCCGCTTATATACGGTGATTCGTGGGACAGCGCCCCTCTGCAGCAGTAAATATGTGGCACACGGTTAACCTTTCAATACATTTTTTTAAAATGTTATTACTAAGGCTTTTAACCTCCCTTTGTGATAGAACAGTGACGAACTTTCTTTATTGAGACTAGTACTAGGCATCTAGTAGACATCTGATGACTCCTTTGCCTCCAGACTATGCAGATGAAAAACAGTCCCCGATCTGATTTTTACCATGCAGTTGCCTCTGATGTTCTGACAGCTTAGTTCTGCATATATTCAAGGTCATTCAAAGGAGAGATCGGTGAACATGAGTCCATTGATCTCCCTCCATGATCCACTGTAAATTATAGAAATCATAAGAGGGTACAGGTTCTGCAGAAACCAGGCTTTTCCTCAACATTCCACCAAGCTCGTAACACTCACAGTAAAAAAAAAGGCCTATGAAGATCACTTTTTTTGTATAGGATGGGAAGGACTACCACTATCAGATTTTATGCTTTTGAATGTCCTCCATGACCGTGAGCAATGAAGCATATAACGGGAGGAATTTCAGAAATTTGTCACTGGCTGAAAAGCTAATGGGAAATCTCCCAGTCCGAACACCTGATTTAGTGAAAGGGTTTCCTTTCACTTTGAGATTATTTTCACTTTCTGCCATGCTTCAAGACATACAGTGGGAGGAAATTTCTGCAACCTGAGAGCTTTATGTCCCCTTCGCTGCGCTGTCGAAAATGAAAAAATGTTTTGGCTTCCACTTCTACTTCCACTGAGTGCAGGTTTGCCTTAAAGTATTTGTGAACATACATTGGTGTGGATACTTTCTAATACAGTTATAATTATGCAGGCACCATAACTGCTTGTGCTTAGTTTCAGAAATGGTCTTTCTTACCTTTTTACAAAGTTAAAATGCTCTGTCATATGACCATACATGGGCAGGATCTACCAGGCACTTCAGATGGGAAAAGTACATGAAAATTAGAAACTTTGATTTTTAAAATACACATATGTGGACACACACAGCCCCCAAAATGTTTAAAGTAACGTACACTTTAATGTATTGTTCTTTATATAGTGTATATACTGAATTTTTTTAGAAAGGTTTCTAGTTACCGTATACAGCATGTGACGTTTAGTAAAGGTACTTTTGCAGTTTGCGAAGGTCATGTCATAAAAAACCTGTATGACTAAGTTGTTACACTGAAAGGTTTTGGAGTCCTTGCAATGATTGATCTCCTTCTTTAACAGAGTCTTAGTTTTAACCAATTACAGTTTGTTTTCTGCCTAGTGGTACAGATGCCAGAATTAGTTGTGAGTCACCAGTAACAGGAAAACATGGTCCTTGCTTAAAGTGATGCTAAATACACACTGTTTAATTTACATTGTCCCTTCTATTTCTGTATATGGATGAAGGCACTGTAATCATTTTAATAAAAAAAAAAATCAAAGTAACTTTTTCATAACCGATATACAGCTGTTACATGACCCAGCTCTTTCCCAGCCTGTCTGCAGGGAAACACAAGCAGGAACAGCTTCTAGTCCTCTGCTTCTGGTCACATGTTCTAAAAAAAAAACAGACTTTGTAACACAGAGTAAAAATAATATCAATAAACTGTTTTAAATTGTCATCAATTTCTGCCAGTCACAGGCTGTGTCACGCCCCTCCGGCCTGTGTCTTAGAATAAGAGGGTGGTGAAACCTTCATTAATCTACATTTAATATTCCACCCTGTTGTGTTTAGCTGATTAGTGGGCATTGAGGAGGAGGGAGGGAGTGGGCTGTCATTTACCACTGTGTATATTCCTACATGAGTGACTCTCTAGTCACATTGGCTGCTCAGATGTGATAGGGAGGAAATGCTCAGCATAGAAACTGACTAAAAACTGAGCATGTGCAGAGTTGCCACCACAGCTGAACTGGGGATATGAACAGAAGGTGGAGATGGAGAACAGCAGGATCAACCAGAATTTTTCAGAATACAGAAAACCAATCTCATAGTGACCAAGTATGAAACATATGTAATACACCATTTATTGAGAGTTTCTTATGATGTAGGTTTAGTGACACTTTAACAATTTTGCTTTCTGTAATTTTAATTATAACGTAATGTAGTAATTGCACTGCTAAACTTTTTTCTCTGAGGCAATACTGGATTGGAACAGCAAGATGTGTTTGGTTGTTGAAAGAAGTTACTGTAATTGAATATGGATAATAATATGTTTTAATAAAAACACAGCCCACTTATTGGTTGGATTAGGTCTGAAACAACTGCTCTAATAAAAATTGGGCATATTAGAAAGTAATAATTTGTGGTAACTGCACTTGCTCACTGCAAGGTGGTCATGGCCACCAGGGGCAGGAAATAGGTGCCTAGACCATTTTACATTTATACTGACGACTGCTACTTTGATACTTCATTCTATTCGGTCTCAGTTTGCCACTCTAACACCAATGTTAGTCCCCCTTCCTATGGGACAATTTATTTTCATGGAAAATTGGATCAAACTGACTTCCACTTTTTATAAATGCTTTCAGGTGAAAGAAACACAAACATTTGCAGTCTGTTTTCCAACATGACAGAGATTTATTCCGAATCTTTCTAAGGAGACAACGGACACCTAGTGTGCAGATACAATCAGGACAGCAGACACATTTATACAGTTTAAGTACATATATCAATATAGTACAGGCCTGACAAGCTACACCATATGGGCCTCATTCCACATGCCCTATGTGTTCAGTGTGGGACTCTCAAGCCACCTTCTATCACGTCTTCTGGATCTGTTGTCCTATCTCAGCCTTCTGGGATGCAGTGTATACTGTCCTTGAAAATTGGGTTTCGCTGATCCCAGAACATCTGAAGTGAGTCTTGTGGGTGTCCTAGATGATTTTATTTCTTTAATCCATGAAAGTACCATGTTTCCTTTAATATTTTTTCTGTTCAAAATATTTTATTGAGATAAGCAGATTACAGCACAATAAAAGCACAAATAATTAGTTATAGATGTGCAGAATACAAACATCAACATTCAATAAGTGGTTTAGAACCTCAGGTGATGAAGTGACCTTCGAATATGTGGAGCAATTCGGGTGTATATAACGTGCCCCGAGTGGGCAGGCCACAGACTCGGAAGGTCACCTTGGTATGTTAGGTTGGCTGAACATATAAGGAAACATCAGGTAAACATGTCTATAGAATTATTTATAAACAGATGAGGAAAGTATTTTACTGTGAAATAGTAGGAGTGCAAACCGAACCTATCTCCAGTGTGGTACTCAGAAAACATAGCTGAGAAATGGTGGGAGGGGTGTTATAATCATTTTAGTAGTCCTACCAATCACAAAATAGAAGGAGAAAGGAAAAAAAGTGTTGTGGCCTCCCTATACTTAGATCTAATACAGGAGGGCCATACCGAACCTGAGAAGGAGTATGAAGTAGAGTTTAACAGGTTCCCGACCGCGCGCCGTGTTTTCACGGCGGCAGTCTGGATGCTGAGCGCGAATCGCCGTAAATAAGCGGCGATCTGCAATCAGCCACCAGGGGGTGCGCACGCACCTGCCGCACTCCTGAGGAGTGTGTTCGCGGCTCGGGCGGACCCGATGTCCGCCGGCGAGCCGCGATGAGCGGCTACAGGGAAAGAACGGGGAACCGTCGATGTAAACACGGCGGTTCCCCGCTCTGTTACTAGGGGCATGAGAGATCTACTGATCCCTGTCACTGGGATCAGTTAGATCTCTCATGCCCATGTTAGCCCAACCCCCCCCCACAGTAAGAACACACCCAGGGAACGCAGTTAACCCCTAGCTCTTCCCCCCCAGGTTAACCCCTTCCCTGCCAATGACATTTATACAGTAATCAGTGGACATTTAAATTTCTGATTGCTGTATAAATGTCATTGGTCCCAAAAAAGTGTCAAAAATGTCCGACATGTCTGCTGCAATATCGCAGTACCGCTAAAAATCGCAGATCGCCGCCATTACTAGTAAAAAATAAAAAAAAAAATAAAAACCCCAGAAATGAATTCTCACCATCCGTAAACGCGGCCACTTTTGCGCAAACCAATCAATAAATGCCGATTACGATTTTTTTTATCACAAATATGAGGAATTATATAAATTGGCCAAAAACGGTGAAAAAAAATGTTTTTTTATATTTTTTTTTTGGATTTGAATTTTAGCAAAAAGTAAGAAATTTGGGTTTTTTTGCAAAATGGTCGCTCTTCTTTTGTTTATAGCGGTTATCAGAAATGACGCAGTGGCGATCAAATACCACCAAAAGAAAGCTCTATTTGTGGGGAAAAAAGGACGCAAATTTTGTTTGGGTGCAACGTCGCACGACCGCGCAATTGTCAGTTAAAGCGACGCAGCGCCGAATCACAAAAAGTGCTCTGATCCTAAAGCTGGAAAACCTTCCGGTTGGTAAGTGGTTAAAGATGATCAATTTATTTCTAGGAAATTAAGAGCAGACATAGAGGATGCAGGAAAGCTGAGGGGGGTGGGGGGATCCCTAGAGAGGACCGTAGCCAGTGCGATCAGGAATTTGTGAGTTGACAAGGGTGGGGGGGCATGTGGATTCATTATTAAGGCAGTATTAGAAAATCATCAAGATCTTTGGGTAAGTATGTGTAATCCAAGGTCTTCAGAGCTTCTCATAAGAGGACACTTTATCTAGTATGACTGCTTCAGTTTTGGCGTGGATCATGGCTTGGGTGATTCTATGTTTCGTGGCTAGAATACATAAGGTGGAGGATTTCCATGCTTTCGCTATAGTTTGTTTAGCTGCTCTGGTGACAAAAAGTAAGAGCTTAAATTGGCGGTGCATTAGTGTCTGTGGTTTGTAATTCAGGAGCACCACTGTCGGGTCAGGTGTCTGGAATGTATCAAACAGACTAGATCAGATCCCAAATACATCTGACCAGAAGGTGCGGACTATGGGGCACTCCCACCAAATGTGAACGTGAGTGCCCAGTGTGTCACAGCCTCTGAAACATTGCAGGGAATATTGGGGTAGAAATTTGGATTTCCTGGCGGGGACCAGGTACCATCTGGTGAGCACTTTATAGTTGGTCTCAAGGACCACAATGTTGGGTGAGGCAGATTTAGTCGCTTTTGTGACAAATCTGCTGGATCAAGAGTGATGTCAAGGTCTCTCTCCCATTTATTAGTTTATGTTGGAGGAGATGCCGTTGGGTATGATGATAATTGCGCATATAAATCTGAGCTTTAATATTTTTTCAAACCAGGAAAGCTATTCTGCTTAATTGGAAGAACCCTAACTTCCCAACTCTAATACAAGTATTTTGTCTCATTAATGTGGACTTGCCCAAATATAAGCTCATATATGATGGTAGGGCATGTCTCAAAAGGTTTTAAGAAATCTGGAATCTATGGCTGGATTCTCCAATTCTGGATTCTTTCAATTGGTAGATTACAGAAGATAGCTAGAAAGTAAGATCTTCTCCTGTGTAGCTTACAGGAAGAGACAAGGACACTTGCAAGATAAACAGGTATTTTCTGAAAATGTTATGGGCATGAAAAAAGAAAACGATCACAGCCAGTACATCTAAGGACTGTAAGCTGAAATATACTGCATCGTTGTTCTTTGGTTTAGTTATCCTTTAATGGAAAAGTCATCATATAGCAAAAACTAGCCCTTCAACCTCTCCCACCCATAAACTAATCTTGAAAGCCGCCACCATTGAAATCTTCACAGTGAACACTCGTAGACTTTAATGTGTATATACTCTGAGCTCAGAGACGCTCGGAGTGGGGCCCTCTTTACCACTTGCTTACTGGGAACCTATACTCCCTTCCTGTCCAGGCCAATTTTCAGCTTCAGCGCTGTTGCACTTTGAATGACAATTGCGTGGTCATGCAACACTGTGCCTAAACAAAAGTTTTATCATTTTGTTTCACACAACTAGAGCTTTCGTTTGATGGCATTTAATCACAACTGGATTTTTGATTTTTTTTGCTAAAGAAACAAAAACCCCCCCGAAAATTTTGTTATAAAATTTAGCAAACAGGTAATTTTTTCTCCTTCACTGATGTGCGCTGATGACGTGGCACTGATGGGCACTGATAGGCTGCACTGATAGGTAACACTAGGCACTGATGGGCTCTGATAGGCGGCACTGTTAGGAGGCACTGATAGGTGGCACTGGTTGGCACGGATTAGCAGTTGGGATGCACCAAAATTTCGCCGTTTCAGTTAGCTTATTTGTACTTTATTTAGAAGTGTATTTGTCCTTTAAGTATATAGAATTATTCATATGACCTGCTGTGGGAATTGTTGACTTACATTTAATCAATTAAGTTTTCTATTTTTGAGTCAGACTTGTTTTTTGAATTGAGACTTCTAATTGTCATACTGAAACATTCATAGATGTTTGTGTTTCACGGTTTTTCAAGGACCCCGGCAGAGTAGTGAGTCACTGCGAGTACTTGTAGTAATCCCTGTTCTGTTCTGCCAAGCTGTACTGTAGCGTAGGTAATGTCAAAGGTATTACTGCGTGTTATGGTTATTGCTGTCGCTCTGGAAGGAGTTTGATGAAAAAGCAGAGAGTGTTACCCTAGCAACCTGATTATTTTTAAAGAACATTGCTATTTATAACAAATATTGAAATACTCAGATATGTATTTAGCCTTTGCTTTGTCCAGATTCGTTCTGTTCTCACTCTGATGTATAAAAGAACTGTACAGTATGCACAGAGAACAGCAGTTTAGCACAGTGTGTGAATTCTTTATAGGACAGGTCATGAATTCAGAGGGCAGACCCATTTGTTATAGTGCGGGAAGTTATTTAGGACTGTGGGGTACAAACTTAGAAGAGGTTTGCTATGATTGTCACTTTTTTTTTTTTTAAATATGGGAATAAATATATATATACTTTTTGGTCTTTGACTCTTTTTGATTACAACCTTATTTTTAAGTACACCCGTGCTGATGCTGTACTATTAGGGACATAGTTAATACTATACTGCAATGTAAAAAACTTGGTAAGAAATCTGCTGGAATGTGTAGCAGCTCTATCATTAAAATGGACATTTCTTTTAAATATATACTTTGCATGAGTGAATAGGGCAGCATTTCCAAATCATGTTATTTTGAGTTAAACAGTCTTTCCTGCCATGAACAGAAAAAAAAGTGCTGATCCCCAAACCTTTCCCTAGGGAGTGTATACTAAATCAGCAGTGAGATGGGCTAAATGCTGCCCCATATACAGATAATTACAACTTCAAGGCTTGTTCACACTAAGGTGCCCATTTATGAAACGGTGATCAGCACACTGCTTATCACAGTTCATTTTCAGTTTGTAAAACAGAGATGATTGGGGGAGAACATGTTCTCCGCCCATCATCTCCACACACGGAGAAGCTGTCATTCACTGACACAGAAACGGCCAGTTTATGAAGCTGCGATCTCAGCACTTCACTGGCGATCTGTGTCAGAAATCACACTCCCTGATTCACTAGCTCAGAGGTGTTGAACCGGGGGAGTGAAGAGAGAATCCTGGAGGAAGGAGGAAAATTACTGACTTCCTCCTTCCTCAGTCAGACCCCTCGACACATTAACTATATATATATATATATATATATATATATATATATATATATATATATATATATATATATATATATATACATATACATATACATATACATACATACATACATAATCTCTCACAAAAGTGAGTACGCCCCTCACATTTTTGTAAATATTTTATTCTATCTTTTCATGTGACAACACTGAAGAAATGACACTTTGCTACAATGTAAAGTAGTGAATGTACAGCTTGTATAACAGTGTAAATTTGCTGTCCCCTCAAAATAACTCAACACACAGCCATTAATGTCTAAACCGCTGACAACAAAAGTGAGTACACCGAGAAGTTAAAATGTCCAAATTGGGTCCTATTGGCCATGTTCCTCTCTATACAGTGTGGGACTGTCCCCGACACCCACAAAACATAAGCACATTGCAAACTTTGTTCTTAGAGTCCAAATTAGCAAACAGAGCTCTCTCAGCTTTCTCCCCCTGAGATCCAGGATCATGCTCTCCTCTGTTCTCTCCCTGGTCATTAAATGCCGGTGGAGAGGGGTTTGAGTGGACCAGAAAGACCGGAAACCAGCTCTGCCATGGTGGCCGGCAAAACCCGGGTCGGACTCTCACTAGTCTCCTCAAAATGATTGCATGCGAGGCGACGAGTATTGCCCGTCCATTGTGGCGCCTCACATAATGTCACTATATATATATATATATATATATACACAGTATCTCACAAAAGTGAGTACACCCCTCACATTTTTGTAAATATTTTATTATATCTTTTCATGTGACAACACTGGAGAATTGACACTTTGCTACAATGTAAAGTAGTGAGTGTACAGCTTGTATAACTGTCCCCTGTCCCCTCAAAATAACTCAACATACAGCCATTATTGTCTAAACCGCTGGCAACAAAAGTGAGTACTCCCCTAAGTGAAAATGTTCAAATTGGGCCAAAAATGTCAATATTTTGTGTGGCCTCCATTATATTCCAGCACTACCTTAACCCTCTTGGGCATGGAGTTCACCTGAGCTTCACAGGTTGCCACTGGAGTCCTCTTCCACTCCTCCATGACATCACGGAGCTGGTGGATGTTAGATACCTTGCACTCCTCCACCATTCATTTGAGGATGCCCCACAAATGCTCATTAGGGTTTAGGTGTGGGGACATGCTTGGCCAGTCCATCACCTTTACCCTCAGCTTCTTTAGCAAGGCAGTGGTCATCTTGAAGGTGTGTTTGGGATCATGTTATCCAAAGGGAGGGGATCATGCTCTGCTTCAGTATGTCACAATACATGTTGGCATTCATGGTTCCCTCAATGAACTGTAGCTCCCCAGTGCCAGCAGCACTCATGTAGTCCCAGACCATGACACTCCCACCACCATACTTGGCTGTAGGCAAGACACACTTGCCTTTGTACTCCTCACCTGGTTGCCGCCACACACGCTTGATACCATCTGAACTAGATAAGTTATCTTGGTCTCATCAGACCACAGGCATGGTTCCAGTAATCCGTGTCCTTAGCCTGCTTGTCTTCAGCAAACTGTTTATGGACTTTCTTGTGCATCATCTTTAGAAGAGGCTTCCTTCTGGGACGACAGCCATGCAGACCAGTTTGATGCAGTGTGTGGCATATGGTCTGAGCACTGACAGGCTGACCCCCCCACCCTTTCAACCTCTGCAGCAATGCTGGCAGCACTCATACTTCCATTTCCTAAAGACAACCTCTGGATAGAACACTGAGCATGTGCACTCAACTTCTTTGGTTGACCATGGCGAGGCCTGTTTTGAGTGGAGCCTGTCCTGTTAAACCACTGAATGGTCTTGGCCACCGTGCTGAAGGTCAGTTTCAGGGTCTTGGCAATATTCTTATAGCCTAGGCCATCTTTATGTAGAACAACAATTCCTTTTCTCAGATCCTCAGAGAGTTCTTTGCCATGGGGTGCCATGTTGATCTTCCAGTGACCATTATGAGAGAGTGAGAGCGATAACATCAAATTTAACACACCTGCTCCCCATTCACACATTAGACCTTGTAACACTAACGAGTCACATGACATCGGGGAGGGAAATGGCTAATTGGCCCAATTTGGACATTTTCACTTAGAGGTGCACTCACTTTTGTTGCCAGCGGTTTAGACATTAATGGCTGTGTGTTGAGTTATTTTGAGGGGACAGCAAATTTACACTGTTATACAAGCTGTACACTCACTACTTTACATTGTAGCAAAGTGTCATTTCTTCAGTGTTGTCACATGAAAAGATAGAATAAAATATTTACACAAATATGAGGGGTGTACTCACTTATGTGAGATACTGTGTGTGTATATAATACAGTATAGTGTGTGTGTGTGTGTGTGTGTGTGTGTGTGTGTGTGTGTTTATATATACATATATTGTGTAGGGGGACTAGTTATTTTATTAACGAGATGATCGGTCTCCTCCAAGAATATAATTTATCACTGCTTAATAAACTGACATCTCTGTGTTTCTGTGAATTTCTGGTACTGTGATCTTGTTAGGTCTCACGAGATTTCAGTATCAGGGGGTGTTCTCCACTGTTGGAAGCGTTTGTAGATCGCTTCACTTCACAAAAGGAGAAGCAATCTTTACGGGTTCATAAACTGGCACCCAGAGGAGAGAGATCTCCTCTGTGAATGCTGGAGAATGGAGCAGCTGATTTTTTCCACTGCTTCATAAATGGACACCTATGTGCAGTGACCTGCATTTTTCTATATTGGTTAAAGAGGAGGTCCGCCCAATACGAAAAAAATGTAAAAGTCTGCAGCTACACATACTGTAGCTGCTGACTTTTAATAATAGGACACTTGCCTGTCCTGGAGTCCAGTGATGTCGGCACCCGCCGCCGATCTTTGGATCGGGGGACGGGTGCAGCCGAGTCCATTGCGGGTAAGGGAACCCGGCAGTGTAGCATTACAGCTTCAGGCCAGGCACCTTACTGCGCATGCGCGAAGCTCCGCTGCGCTCTGCTATTGGCCCGGCGGCCAGTAGCAGAGCGAGGAGGGAGAAAGGAGCCGGGCTGCTGATGTCAGCGACCGCCGGCCCCAGCTCCCGGGTGTGTGGAAAAGGACACCTGTCTAAAGAAGAGGTGCCAAATGTGACACCAGAGGGGGTAAGGAATCCAACCAGCGGAAGTTCCATTTTTGGGTGGAACTCTGCTTTAAAGTGATTTTAAATTCTCATCTTGTAAAACAACCCATTCCGTTTAAAATAGAAATGTAACAATTTTTTCTATGTGTTCTAGCACTGACATGCATTTAAACAATATGTAAACCCGACATTTCATATTCCTGATATGTGCCTGCTGTACCATGTACTTGTATGAAAAAGTATCCTGTTCTCTTTGTATTGCTTCCTTTGTGTGAAATCTGTGGTGTTCTTGCCAGTCTCTCTGCTTTCCTATTAAAAACTGACCACAGTAGGCAGGAGAGCACAGTGTGGTCAGTTCTCTAGCCATGCTGGGAACTCAGCCTGCTGTCCTCCAATGATCAGACTTGTCCCGAAACCCCATACAGCCTTTTGCTGGAAAGCTTGGTGTACTGCTGCTTCTCCCTCCCACCAGCTCTTATGTAGCTGAGAACAGAGGGAATGTGATCACTTATAAAAAAGGGACAAATAGCTATTTATAATGTTTTTTATATCTATACTTAAATGTTTTGCCTTTTCTTTGCTGCAATGCTAGTGAGATGTGCTGTGCAGTGTGAAAATATGCAGAATGTCTACACAGTGCATTGGATGGTACTGCATGTAACCACACAGCAGCACACCACATCAAGCTGTTGTGTGGATATATGAATGAAATGTTGCTATACGACAGCTACAGCGCGGATCTGAATTGTCAGGGGGACGTCAACCGGCGTCTGCCCCTTTGCGTGCTCCAGGCGCGCCCTCATAGCTGCCGGCGGCTCGTGCCCGCTGTATGCTGAGTGAACGTGCCCGTGGGTCAGGAGGACTCGATGTCCGCCGGAGACCCGCGATCCCTTCACAGAGAGCCGGAACAGGGAACCGGTTCCCTACTCTGTCAGGGGGGCATGACAAATCTTCCGATCCCTGTGATCGGGATCAGTGAGATCTGTTATGTCCCTGTCAGCTCCACCCCCATACAGTAAGAACACAGTGAGGGAACACATTTAACCTCTTCCCTGCCAATGACATTTATACAGTAATCAGTGGCTATTTTTAGATCTGATTGCTGTATAAATGTCATTGGTCCCAAAAAAGTGGCAAAAATGTCTGACATATCCGCCATAATATTGCAGTCCCAATAAAAATCGCAGATTGTCGCCATTACTAGGAAAAAAAAAAATAATAATAATAAAAATGCCATAAACCAATTTCCATAGTTTGTAGGCGCTATAGTTTTTGCGCAAACCAATCAATATACGCTTATTTTTTTTTTTTTTTACCAAAAATATGTAAAAGAATATATATCGGCCAAAACTGATGAATAAATTAGTTTTTTTTTATTTTTGGATACGTATTCTAGCAAAAAGTAAAAAAAAATGTTTTTTTCAAAATTGTCGCTCTTTGTTTATAGTGCAAAAAATAAAAACAACAGAGGTGATCAAATGCCACCAAAAGAAAGCTCCATTTGTGCGAAAAAAAGTACATCAATTTTGTTTGGGTACAATGTCGCACAACCGCGCAATTGTCATTCAAAGAGTTACAGCGCTGAAAACTGAAAATTGGTCCGGGCAGGAGGTGGGTTTAAGTGCCCAGTAAGCAAGTGGTTAAATGAAGTTAGAAAAAAAAAATTAAGCAGTGTTATGCGCTGAAACGTGAATGCTGCCAGTGCAAGAGCTGACTTTGACAACGGCTTGCATTGTAAATCACCTTATTTTACCAGTGTGACCCTAGCTTATGATAGAGTGGTGTCAAATGGCAAGAGAGAACCACGTGATAAAGGTCCATGTACCCCTTTCACTATATACTGTGAACAGGAACACAAAGGCTTGTTCGCAGAAATTCATCAATTTGCTTCTAAGAAACAATGTTCTTTAAAAAAGGGAAACAAAAAATCTTTCCTCACAGGGGGTACATCCTCATTTCTTCTCTCACAAAACCAAAAGTACTATCAATCTTACAGGTGCACAAATTTCCAAGCTTGGCCTCTCCCACTTACAGCTCCCCCCACGGGAGGTTTTGTATCTTTTGTGAACTGCATTGAATACCCACCCCAGTTTTAGTCCATACGCCATCCATTACAGTTTGTCACAATATTAACAGGGGTTTTAATACATTAACATATATCTTAAGATATTACTGTAACGTTGATTATCCACATGTATAGCTAGGAATCATTATTGTGAAAGGCGATACTTTTTAATATGTACTAAAAGTTATATTTTAAGGACAGCATTTCGAAGTCTGCATTTTTCTTCTAGATTACTGCTTGGACCTAACAGAAGGCCCTGGAAAGCTTGAAAAATTACCTTTTTTTTAAGTTCAATAAAGTCTGATTAAAGGTTTAATGGAGAAGTACAGCCAAAGCTCGTTTGGATCACAGGAGTGCAATTCATTCTGCATTCCTGTGACCCATTTTCAACTGACGTCACAGAGCCAGTTTAGACTCGGGCAAGATCGTGACAATGAAGTCAAGATCCGCCCATATGTTTGGAGCGGCACCCGGCTCAGCCTCTCCGGGAGCCACTGAGAGCCTGAGCCAGCTGTTCCCGTCCCCTCCACAGCCCAGTGCTCCAGTAAGCCCTGAGAACCAAGCCATCAGCAGTGTTTGATCGCTCGGTTCTCAGTGTTCGAGTGGGCAGGGGTACAGATGCAGCACCAGACCAATGTTGCATCCACCTAGGTAAGTATGATTCTGCAAAAAAGTCCATACTTCTTTTTTAAAGAAAGTACAAAAGCACAGGGATAACGTGTATGTTGATTGCACAAACACCATGCAATGACATAGTTCAACAATAATACAGCATTTCCACTTCTGGCGAATTGTATTCTCTTCTGTCTTTTAATATCCAAACATAGCTAGTAAGTAGTGACTAATATAAGACACATAGGTTCAAGGTAATCAGATATCACAGCTGGGTTCACACTGTTTGTGGCCGCGGCTCCCAGCTGGGGATCCGGTGCGTCCCCGTTCATTTCAGATCTTAATTGGGTCCAAATTTTTGCCTGAATTCAGACCTGAAAAGGGGCCAAAGATGCGCATGACCCTTCTGCAGTGCACTCCTTGGCCGCCCCAAAGATGTGTGAACTGGCCCCATTGAGAACCGTTCACAGTCTCCTTTCATCCGAATTGGATGCGTAGAAACCCGCATCCAATTTGCCTAAGTGTGAACCCAGCCTAAGAGTCCATATACTAAGAAAATAAACTATTTTAGTACCAATAAAAATGTTATCGCTTATAGCATGCAACTGTGTAGGAAAAGGCTAATTTTCCACCTTAATAAGAGCTTATAGTGCTGCTTGGTCTTGGTCTTATTTATGTGGAGAATCCCAAATGGTTTTGAGACTCTGGAGAAAGCAGAATTACATTAGAAGTCATGAAGGTGAGAGTATGAAAAGGTTTCTACTGTGATGCAGAGGAAGACTGCAGAGAGAAAGATGTGCTTTCAGTAGCATTTAGAAATCTGTGCACACATGTTCAGTAGAGAGTTGGTGAGCATACCTGAAATGTTTATTTTTTGCATAATTGGCAACCATTGTATGGGCTTACAGAGAAGAATGCCTTTTGAGAAGCAAAAGGTGAGCTTGGATGAGTTGAGTAGAAAACAGAACAGATTGGAGAAGTGCCAGACTTTTGCTTGGTGGGCCATAATATTTTCTAGCCATAATATGATGCCAACATGCATTTGTATTTCAGTTGTCTGAAGAAAGAGCTTATGGAAGGAAGGTCATCTGTGATTGTGTAATTCAAATCAGTGAGCAGAATTCAATATTACCACTAAACAACTAGCTTGGGTAGCTGGTATTGGGGAGTTGACAGTAATTTATCCAGGACTGGAAGCAGACTGAGATGATGGACAAATTTTATTTTTATTTATTTATTTCAGGTACTTATATAGCGCCGTCAATTTACGCAGCGCTTTACATATATATTGTACATTCACATCAGTCCCTACCCTCAAGAAGCTTACAATCTAAGGTCCCTAACTCACATTCATACATATACTAGGGCCAATTTAGACAGGGTCTAATTAACCTCACAGCATGTCTTTGGAGTGTGGGAGGAAACCGGAGTACCCGGAGGAAACCCACGCAGGCACAGGGAGAACATGCAAACTCCTGGCAGGTAGTGTCGTGATCGGGATTCGAACCAGCGACCCTTTTTTTTACTGCTAGGCGAACAAATCCGAAGTTTTGTTTTGTACAAGTGAAGTTCAAAGCTCACCACTATAAACTGTATGCAAACTAACCCCCAATGCACAGCATACAACCGCTTGTGCCATAACCTTTCATTAGCAGCCCTACTTGCCTCTGCAATCTGTACTTCAGCCCCTATGAAGACCCTATGCAAAAATCAACTCTTTTGACTGCTAAAAGCACTGCTCTGTGTGAGACCAGGAGAAGAGTACATATGTGCCCTGTATCTGGAAGTACTGGGTTTTTCAATGGAGCTGGAGCACAGATCAGGATGCGGGCAGGCACTGCAGGTGCGTACCGCACTATGCTGTGGGTTGGTGAGTGGTTTACATTATTTATTTAATTAAGAGTTTTGTTTTAAGGAATTAAGATGATGTGAAAAATGAGACAGCTGTTAGACAGTTGAGTAAGTAAGATAGCGGGATATTTGATATAGTTTACCTCTGGTTAAGCCCACCTGAATGTTTGTTATTCCTCCATCAGGAATTGTGGTACTTGGAATAAATCGTCCGCAGGCAAAAAATGCTATCAGTAAAGGTTTGCTCAAATCGGTAAGTTAGTTATCTTATTTCTTCCTTTATTTCAGAAATTGCTAATACTCCAAATTTTTTGCAGAAAATCAGAAGGGCTATGTAGAACATCACCAAGGGTTACACAATGCAGGAAACCATTCAATGAACATTAGCATAGTCATGATTTGGTGATTTTAGCAGACAAAAGTGCATCTCCTATGCATACTGTGACTCTTGTTGTTTTTATACTTTTATAATAATTGGAACCGTAACTTTTTTTAAAATATAAAACTTTATCAGAACAATGCATTTTAATGCATTGTAGTACTTTGTCACGTAAGCCGGGTTTACATGTTTCCAGAGCTGTTATTCAGTGTTACCTTTTATGTGCATTTTCATTACTGCGCATAAGTCCTGCATGCTGCATCTCTGATGCGCTTTGACAAAATGTATGTTCCAATAGAGCTTAATGGCAGCACACTTAAAAACGTGAGTAAATCTCACATAAAAATGTGATGCAGAAAAACTGCACTGCGGAGGTGTGAATCTGGCCTCTGAGTTAATTTTGCAGAATGCTTTAAAAAAATAACAACAAAAAGGTGCCTGCACCATTTTATAGCATGTTATTGTTTTTGTCTGTAATCTAATAGAGGAGATTTTACTTTATTTCCTGTTTCTGTGAAGAAATAGGGGTTGCGGTTGTCACTGACATGGATAATAAAAGAAAAAAAACTTTGATTGTTTATTTGTCCTAACATTATGTAGGGTACATTCTAACCAGAGAGATCAAAGTCTGTGATGGTACTAACCTTTCCTGCTCTATCCAAATTAAAATATTTTTTATATCTGAGGTGGGCATACATCAATATCCATTTCTATTTTGGATACCCATGAATTGGAATAATTTGTGAATGAGAGTATTTTTTTTTTCATGTTATAGATTGCTAGGCAGAGTCTGTATCTCCAAAGTGTCAATTTCCCTGTTATTATCTATCTGTTTTTAGAATAGAGGGATATTCTCATCTGATTCATGCATGTAACCAAATCTGAAAATATGTAATATAATCTTCCCAACAGCATGGAAAAAAAACATGTCTTGGAAAACCTTACCAAGTGGTCTGTGTAATTAAATTGCTTTTCAATTAATATGTTTGCTACCATATTGCACGGACAGCTGTTTAAAATATATGCACATTTAGTATACCAATTTAAATGAATACTACATGCGCATTATTTAATGCATATTTTTGACAAGTAGGTATATCACTGTGTCAAGCTTCTGATTGTATTTTTTACAGATGATGAAGATAGTCGATTCATTAAAGGGCAATAACAAGGTGAGGACTGTAATCTTACGGAGTGAAGTCCCTGGAGTGTTTTGTGCAGGTATGTAATCAAAAGGCAGTCCATCAATTCTGTTATGGTATGGATCTGTTGTTATCTAAAGCAGTGCCACTACACACAGGTACTAAGGAGGAATCCACTACTCTTTTCTTAAATCTGAGCCTCTCAAGCTGCTCTTCTGAGTTTGTGAAACACCTCTTGTTACCCCAGGTCACATCCGGCATCCCAACACTCACTGCTTGCCTAAGCAAGCAAGGTATCTGTTCTAATAATTGAGGAAGTTATATTATGCATACCAATTAATACATATTGCAGGATTTCATGATCACCCTGAATATCCAGAACATATTGGCGAATCTCAAACGTTTCAGAAAGCTTCTGAGTGTCATTGGATTTGCGGGCAGACCTCTGTTTTCTTCATTATTAAGGGGGAACACAGAAGTATGAAAATATTTGGGCAGGGGCACACGAGAAAGTGGAATGAGTTCACCAATGTCAGGAGAATGTCAATGTATTTGCCATGGATCATCTCAGATTGATAATTCATTTTGTGCTGAAAAAATGTAATTCAGTGCCGTCAGCAACATTAAAGAGATTCTATCCTAAAGCGCTGTGTAAACTGTTGGCGCTGTATAAATCCTGTATAATAATCCTATATAATAATATCCTAAAAAAAAACCCATTGCTGCAGGTGAAAGGGTAGAGGTACCTACACAGACATGCAATAACTTGCCAAACGTTACTGTCGTGGCCAAATGTCAAGCCATTCTGACAGAGAAAGCTCCAACAGGGGTTTGCCACTAAGCTGCCCCCAAGCATTCCTATTGGCCCATCGCAATGATGGACAGCCTTACCGGCCATTAGGAATGTATACAAGACATAGGCCATTATTTCAATCCTCTTTACAATTTAACCACAGTTATCCCTGGGTAATTATATATTGGTGAAAGGGTTTAGATTTCAATCTTTTGATTACATTTTCAATTAGTCAAAGATCAGCAATTCAAGTACAAACAAAATCTCTGATACATGAGTCACCCACAAGTATAGTTGAGAACAACTGTCAAGAGTAGTCATGTAAAATATACACCAGTATAACTACAAAAAAAAAGGTTTGATCAATTTTCACCAGACAGAAATTCCTCCTTACTGTAAGGGTTTCAGGTGGATTTATAATCTCAACAATCAATAATAACCATATTATTGAATATAGTGCAATTTTTCCTTCCTTATGTGGGTCCAAGTAGGCACAGTTGGCATCGGATTAAAAAGAAAAGGGTGGACCAACAAGTAAATAGAAGAAGAGAGAAAGCATTGCCAGCATCAGCAAGGAAAGGAAAGATGATCGCCCAAGGACTTGTTAGTCCATTGACAGATATTTGATCCATGAATCCCACGTGTTGTCAAATTTCATGGTGTTGTTTTGGAGGGTGCAGGTAAATTTGTTAACCACAATCCAGTTAAGCTTGCCTTTGACATAGTCCTAGTGGGATTACAGGCTGCTTCTAATGTTTCGCTATAGTTATCCTGACTGCTAAAGTCATATACAAGATCAATCGTTTAGAGTTCTTTGGGACCTCAGGAGGTAGTTTCTGAAATAAAGCTAGTGCGGGAGTTCTACGAACATGTACCTCTGTTACCGAACGGATAAGATCCAAAATCTGAGTACTTTGGGGCGTTGCCACTAACTATGATACATGGTCCCACCGGAAAGGGTCTATATTTGGAAGCAAAACCTTTTATACATAGAAGTCTCAGGATCCACTTTCTCACCCGGATTTTATTGGTGCTCCTTTTACCTTTTCTTGTAACTTGGAAGTGAATTGCGGAACAGGTTAGGTTGACTGTCTTTTCTACATCCCAAATTTGCTTTGAGAACTGCTACAGGGGCTTTAGGCTGCTGCTGTACTTTCTAATAGCGCAACCTGGAGTGGCATTGGACTACTATCAGTGTTTGAGTGGTGTGAACCTCTGGGCTTGTGGATGAAACCAAATGTGTGTAGAAATCAATCAATCACAAGTATGTTCTGTGTAAATGGTTGCTGCTGCCCCTATTGTCTTCCCACAATGACAAAAGTAATGAAATGTGAAATGGGGGAAGTGCAGCCTCACAATTGTAAACATATAATCAAAACAATGAATCAATAAGCAAAAATAAATATTTTATCAATAACGAAGTCCAATAATATAGTGCAAATACCTAGTGTATTACCAAACACAATAGGTTTTAAAAATTAAAAAATGGATACTCATAAAAGTGGCGACCCACAATGGGCCATAAAATTGCAGACACAAACAAGGGTATAGTCTGACGTCTTTCGGGGGCACACCCCCTTCCTCAGTGCGATTTTATGGCCCATTGTTACTATCCATGCCACTTTTGTTACTATCCATTTTTAACCTTTTAAATGCCTATTAAATGTGTTGGGTAATGCACTAGGTGTGCATACCTCCCTTTTATTCTGTCTTATGGTTTTTACTGGATTACCCCATCTGAGGAAGGCAGCATCCGCCTGGTTTTGGAACACTGATGTCCTTGTTGCCGTTTAGAAACCATGAAAGACCTCTTCAGCGCTGGAAGTGAATGTTGTTTTATATAATGCAAATGCATAAAGTGAGTTCATAAAAGTAGTTGAAACAAATCCAATCTTACTATGTGACATATGCCAACCACCTTCTTCTGTTAAAAAAAAAAAAAGGTGTATTCATATAAACTTAAACAGTGCTCTTCCAGTCCCCTGATGAAGTCACGTGACGCAATGCGTAGGGCCCCCGTGACCTGAAGTGATGTTAGACACCATGCTTTGCGGGAGTATGAAAACCCATATATGCGCTTTTTTATTCGGTTTTTGATCAACCGTAAGGTTGAATGGTAATGTACAATGAGTCTAAGGCAAATGGTCGTTTTTGGCCATGTCAGATTGCTATTGCTAACCACAGGCATGTCCTAGGTGGGCAGTTTCCTAGTTCTATTAGCATGCTGGCATAGGTTTTGCTGAGACATGCTGGAAGAGGTCTTTTAGCTGTTTTGTTAGGACCAGATGCTGGACAAACTTGGAGTATAGGACGTTAGATCTTGTTTTGTAGTATCCTATGTTGTTTGCTACTGTTTCTTAGCAAACATTTGAGGCTTTTTTGTTTGCAGACACCTGTCATTATCCACAACCAAATTAACTCTGTATTCAACTAGTATTTGTAATATAAAGTAGGGCAACAGGTGGAAACACTTTATAGGGCAAGATCCCAAAAGTTTCTGGGATAGTTAAACTCTACAGAACTAAAGGAAAACTGTTGCCAAAGGCCAAATGTAATAATACAGATCTGATCTCTTAAAAGCCAAGTTCATCTTTTTGGGAAAAAAGAATGCACATCTTTTTGCAGAAAAAAAAGGGAAATGTAATATTTTCTCCCGCAGGAGCCTGGAAAGGACCAGGGGTGCCATGTCAGGCTCCTGCAGACAAGCCCTGCAGCTTTCAGCCCATACCTCTGTACGAACTGTCATTTTGAAAGCTGCAGGGCTTGTGAATGAACTAGGAGTGTGCTCATCACCCTCACAGTTCACTGAGAACTTCAGGTCATTTACGGCAGTGAAAGACAGGACTTGTAGTTCTCTCATTCAGATTCTTGTGGAAGCGGAACCACACTTTTTTCTATATGTGACAACGGGTGCGGGGAGAGGATCCCCTCACCCACTGTCACGGGGGTGGAGGGCCAAGAGGGTGGGGGGGGGGGGGGACATGTGTGGAACATGTTACACATTACATCCTAAATATGGGTGTTATGTGTAATATTCTCCAAAATGTGAACAGGCCACCTGCCAGGTTGGAAAACCTTGTGCATCCTACACGCATGAAGACAGCCCTTCACACGGGTGCACGAATCGCGTCACTTGTATGAATGAGGCTGAAAACGTTTTAGCAACATCGGTGCTATCGGGATTATATGATTAAAATCTTTTAGCTTTGTTAATTGACCGTTTTACCCTTCTCCAGCATCCATTGGTGACTTACAGCCTCAGACTGAGCCGGCAATTCTGAATTGACATTTTTAATGTGTGAATGCTTATCAAAAGATTGTATTTTGATTCAGTGTTATGATGATGTTTTCCTACGATATTTTTCCTCGGCACAGTCAATTATAATTTTTATTGTTCAAGCAATTTTGCCTTTAAGCCTGTTTAATAGAATTCAAAGTAATTACAAATTGCCCTTATGTTAGAGCCTGCTTTCTAACTTACCAAGATGATATGACTGGTTAATTAGGCCAGATGCCCAATGTTTCCATTCTGTGACAAGGATTCTGATGTGGAGAAATTAGCATGCTTCATCTGCAACATTCTCAAATTATTTCTGATGAGTTTGTCAGTTAACCATATGACA
>BLSH010342451.1:1224020-1265736 GCA_018402905.1 Glandirana rugosa
TCACATGACCTGATTCTACTTTCCAAACGTGATTGAAACGAAACACCCACAGACCCTCTTCGGGATGTGGGGAGTCTATCCATACGACTTTACAAATCAATCTCGGACCTACCGTAACCGTTCCTAAACAAAATCCAAAACGAATATAACTTACGTAGGAAAATGGATGTTTGGACCGACGTTCTGTCTAAAATTCTTGGACGGTAGAGTTGACGGAAATAGAGTCCCTTCCATTAGGGGTTTCTCGATTAGGGAGTGTTATAATATATATGTGACACACGTCTTAATAATCCGTTTAATCATAAAACTGGTGTAGTAGGAGAAATACGTACAACAGAATGAGGTTCGACATATCCGAGCTTTCGGATGATGGTTAATTCGTATAATCCACTACACGTAGAGTCATTAGGTAGTAGGCTTTCGAGCCTATACAGCTTGGAGTAAGACAACATGCATAAAGAGGATGATGTGGTCAAAATACTAATTTGCCTAATAATTCTGCACACAGTGTATATATAATATTGTGAGGGATTAGCTCTTTGGGGATTACCTTCCCTGAGATAAAGGCAGTTGAGATGGCAGGTTCTTAAAATCTGTCTTGCAGCCAGGTTTGTAGGTAAAAGGATGCATTCAATATAAGCAAAACCTAAAACAAATCCTTGCCAATGCCATCCAGGCTCTAACTAAACATTTCAGCATACCTATCTGAGGGGTGTAGGGCTTCTCCCAGACACCCACAAAGCAAAGTTAGTGCAAACCTTTCATCTTAGTCCAGTACACTCTCCAAGTGTCAGCTTTCTCTCAGGCTGAATGCCTTCTGAGTCTCAGGTCAGAGCAACTCTTTGCTCTCTTCCTGGTAATTTATACCACCTGTTTGTGGACACCAGTGGACCACAAAATCTGGCCCGGGATCAGCCCTACCAAAGTGGGTGGCAAACCCCGAACCGGAATCCACCATAGTTCATTGTGAACGAACACATGCGAGGTGACACATACCAGCCATTAATGTCTAAACCGCTGGCAACAAAAGTGAGTACACCCCTAAGTGAAAATGTCCAAATTGGGCCCAAATTGTCAATATTTTGTGTGGCCCCCATTATTTTCCAGCACTGCCTTAACCCTCTTGGGCATGAATTTCACCGGAGCTTCACAGGTTGCCACTGGAGTCCTCTTTCTTTCCTCCATGACGACCTCACAGAGCTGGTGGATGTTAGAGACCTTGTGCTTCTCCATCTTCCATTTGAGGATGCCCCACAGATGCTCAATAGGGTTTAGGTCTGGAGACATGCTTGGCCAGTCCATCACCTTTACCCTCAGCTTCTTTAGCAAGGCAGTGGTTGTTTTGGAGGTGTGTTTGGGATCGTTATCAAGTTGGAATACTGCCCTGTGGCACAGTCTATGAAGGGAGGGGATCATGCTCTGCTTCCGTATATCACAGTACATGTTGGCATTCATGTTTTACTCAATGAACTATAGCTCCCCAGTGCTGGCAGCACTCATGCAGCCCCAGACCATGACACTCCCACCACCATGCTTGACTGTAGGCAAGAGACACTTGTCTTTGTACTCTTCACCTGGTTGCCGCTTGACACTATCTGAAGCAAATAAGTTTATCCTGGTCTCATCAGACCACAGGACATGGTTCCAGTAATCCATGTTCTTAGTCTGCTTGTCTTCAGCAAACTGTTTGCGGGCTTTCTTGTGCATCATCTTTAGAAGAGGCTTACTTCTGGGATGACAGCCATGCATACCAATTTGATGCAGTGTGCGGCGTATGGTCTGAGCACTGACAGGTTTAACCCTCACCCTCTCAATCTCTGCAGCAATGCTGGCAGCAATTATACGTCTATTTCCCAAAGACAACCTCGGGATATGACGCTAAGCATGTGCACTCAACCTCTTTGGTCAACCATGGCGAGGCCTCTTTCTCTCCTCCATGACGACATCATGGATGTTAGCGACCTTGCGCTCCTCCACTTTCCATTTGAGAATGCCCCACAGATGCTCAATAGGGTTTAGGTCTGGAGACATGCTTGGCCAGTCCATCACCTTTACCCTCAGCTTCTTTAACAAGTCAGTGGTCATCTTGAAGGTGCACTCAGTGTCAGTGATCAAATATGTAAATATGTTTGGACTAAGATGCTGCAAACAAACTATTTTCTAAACTGGGTACTACACTGGCTGGGAGCACTGTATGAAATGTATAGTTACAGCTATAGCTTCAGCTACATACAGTACACAGTGCTGGGCTCTGGCTGACAGAGCCTTCCCGTCTCACACTCGGTACAAAATAGGAGTCAATCTAAGCGGTGCTCAGCCATTCATAGGCAGCTTTGTATTCTGTAGATCAATGCAAAGCTTCCTCTGATTGCCTGAGGAAGAGAGATGGGCTAATGACAACACAATCTTTGCCTCGGCCAATCAGAGGAAGCTTTGTATTTATTTACAGAATACAAAGATACCTATGAAGGGCTCAGCACCACTCAGACTGAACAAAATACGTTTTGGGTGTGAGATGGTAAGTCTCTGTCTCACAGCCAGAACCCAGCATTGTTTACTGTATGTAGCTGAAGCTACATACATTTCATACACTGCATAGAGCCAGAGCAGCACTTAGTGAAGGAAATAGTTAATTTGGACCAGTGACTGGAAACCTGGAGATTGGCTTTAAGCTCTACACTAGGAAAAAAAATGAAAATTAAATATTGCATTGTACATCATTTCTCAGTCTTGATACAAAACATCTTTTCCTCAACCATCCTGTAGTGTAATGAGTCAGAGTCACCGTTTCCTCCAATAACCAAGCTGATATTCTGCTCTGGAGACTAGAGAGTTCTCCTTGCTCCTTATCTTTTAGGGCATTGGTCTCCTCACTGCCCCCATGAGTTCCCCTGCCTTTGAGTGCCTATGAGAGAGAACCCAGCCACTGCAACTGTGGCCTCCACCAATAGGAGGTGTGTGCATCAAGTATTGATGATGTGAACCCTAGGAAGTAACCTCAAGAAGAGAGAAGGATCCTCATGTGACCACAGCGTCAATTAAGTAAAAGGGATATCTCTACCCTCAGCTTTTTTTTCATACCAGCTGTTAGCTAACGGGAGGTGGGAGTAGGTTTTCTAATATCCTGGAGTTGGGCTTTAAAGTGATACTAAACCCTCACATTGTTTTTGCCTATATCTGTTACTAAATAATAGCATTGCATGGGAAGTTTAACCTTTTGTGTCATTTTCACTTCTAAGTTGTTTTATTCAGGCTCTGTTTTTCCCATTTCCAGCTGTCCTGTTTGCTGGGTGACCCGTGTATTGCTGATCTCATAGTGTCAAAGCACATGTGAGGAAGAGCTACAGCATCCTCCGTGCCCGGGGACAGAGTGAGTACGGGCGCAGCCAGCGTACCTACGCAGGGCTGTAGTCACAAAGGTGTGAGCACGCACGGGTGACACTATGAGATCGGCAATACACGGGCCACCCAGCGAACAGGAGAACCGGAAATGGGAAAAACTGAGCCTGAATAAAACAACTTAGAAGCAAAAATGACACCAAAGGTTAGACTTTTCATGTAATGCTATTATTTAATAACAGATATAGGCGAAAAAACGTGAGGGTTTAGTATCACTTTAAGTTTCACATTTTAGGCTAAAAACTTTTTCGGCAAGTATAGAAAATACCTGTTGATATTCCGGAAATGCAGTTTTCTTGTCTTTTTTTTTTTGTGAGCTGAACTGAAAGTGTAACTACAGTCCCTCAGTCCAAAGTGAAGGAAGTAAAGAGAATCAGACATGTTTAAAAAAACAGCCTGGGTGACAACCATGGCACCATCCATAGATAATTTACAGAGTGAACTAAGGCATATAGGGACAGAAAATTAGGTATTCTCTGTATTACCAGATGCAAATAAAGGAAAACAAGTCTATAAAAAGAAAACCAATGAAGCCACCTAATCTAAGGACTGGTAGACTTTGTATGAATGTGTATGAATTTTTTGTGTTCCGGTGATCAAACACACATACTAACTGTGGTTGTTGCTTTAATAGCTGAATAAATTATACTTTTAGTGTTAAACAATTGTAGGTATATCAAATTTCACTGTACACCTTCTCAAAATTAATAAAAATGACTGGCAGAATGTAACTAGTGTTGTCTATGTTAGGATGAGAGCACTGCTGATAATTAACAATATGTCCTGTAACATCTTAAGCAACACAGTTCATACTGTAATGGGCTCACAAAATTATGTCCTTCTTGGCAGTATGTTGAGGTTCAGAGTGTTCTGTGAAAAAAAGTGTACACTCACTATAATCCTTTCATTATGCTATTCATATCTATCTAATGGTCTAAAGACACAATATGAATCCATTCAGTTGCTGCATTAGGATTATGTGTATGTGAAAACTAAGGCTCTTGATTTGTCCAATTCAAATGATTTCTCCCAGCTGTGTTTTTTATATATATATATATATATATATATATACACAGTTGCGCTCATAAGTTTACATACCCAGGCAGAATTTATGATTTCTTGGCCATTTTTCAGATAATATAAATAACACAAAAACTTTTCTTTCAGTCATGGTTAGTGTTTGGCTGAATCCATTTATTATCAATCAACTGTGTTTACTTTTTTAAATCATAATAACAGAAACTACCCAAATGACCCTGATCAAAAGTTTACATACCCTGGTGATTTTGGCCTGCACATGCACACAAGTTGACACAAAGGGGTCTGAATGGCTATTAAAGGTAACCATCCTCATCTGTCATCTGTTTGCTTGTAATTAGTCTGTGTGTATAAAAGGTCAATGAGTTTCTGGACTCCTGACAGACCCTTGCATCTTTCATCCAGTGCTGCACTGATGTTTTTGGATTCTGAGTCATGGGGAAAGCAAAAGAATGGTCAAAGGATCTGCGGGAAAAGGTAGTTGAAGTGTATAAAACAGGAAAGGGATATAAAAAGATATCCAAGGAATTGTGAATGTCAATCAGCAGTGTTCAAACTCTAATCAAGAAGTGGAAAATGAGGTGTTCTGTTGAAACTACAAAACTAAAATTTTAGCCACAACTGCCAAGAAAATTAATGGAATGCAAAGAAAAACCCACAAATAACTTCAGGTGAAATACAGGACTCTCTTAAAACATGCGGTGTGGCCGTTTCAAGATGCACAATAAGGAGGCACTTGAAGAAAGATGGGCTGCATGGTTGAGTCGCCAGAAGAAAGCCATTACTATGCAAATGCCACAAAGTATCCCGCTTACAGTACGCCAAACAGCACAGAGACCAGCCTCAAACCTTCTGGCACAAAGTCATTTGGAGTGATGAGGCCAAAATTTTGCTTTTTGGCCCCAACCATAAACATTACATTTGGAGAGGAGTCAACAAGGCCTGTGAAACACAGAGGTGGATCGCTGATGTTTTGGGGATGTGTGAGCTACAAAGACACAGGGAATTTAGTCAAAATTGATGGCAAGATGAATGCAGTATGTTATCCACAAATACTGGAGGAACATTTGCATTCATCAGCCAGGAAGCTGCACATGGGATGTACTTGGATATTCCAACATGACAATGATCCAAAATACAAGGCCAATTCGACCTGTCATTGGCTACAGCAGAATAAAGTGAAGGTTCTGGAGTGGTCATCTCAGTCTCCTGACCTCAATATAATTGAGCCATTCTGGGGAGATCTCAAATGTGCAGTTCATGCAAGACAGCCGAAAAAATTCCAGGAACTGGAGGCTTCTTGCCAAGAGGAATGGGCAGCTTTACCATCTGAGAAGATAAAGAGCCTCATCCACAAATACCACAAAAGACTTCATTGATGTTAAAGGGGGCAATACATGGTATTAAGAATTGGGGTATGTAAACTTTTGATCAGGGTCAATTGGGTAGTTTCTGCTGTCATTATAATTTAAAAAGAGTAAACACCGTTGATTGATAATAAATGGCTTCAGCCAAACACTAACCATGAGTGAAAGAAAAGTTTTTTTGTGTTATCATTCATATTCTCTGAAAAATGGCCAAGAAATCATAAATTCTGCCAGGGTATGTAAACTTATGAGCACAACTGTATTTATATACAGTGGATATAAAAGTGTACACACCCCTGTTAAAATGTCAGGTTTCTGTGATGTAAAAAAATGAGACAAAGATAAATCATTCAGAACCTTTTCCACCTTTTAATTTGATCTATAAACTGTACAACTCAGTTGAACAACAAACTGAAATCTTTTAGGTGGAGGAAAGTAAAAATAAAAAATGAAAATAAAATAAAATAATATGGTTGCATAAGTGTGCACACCCTTAAACTAATACTTTGTTGAAGCACCTTTTTGATTTTATTAACATACTTAGTCTTTTTGGGTATGAGTCAGCATTTACAAGTTGACTGAACTGTCTCGCAGCTGCCTATTAAGCCCTCAGATCCCCAATATATATATATATAGACAGAGAGAGAGAGATCTATACACATACACACAGTGAATATAAAAAGTCTACACACCCCTGTTAAAATTTCAGACAAAAGATAAATCATTTCAGAACTTATTCCACCTTTGGACCCCTTTCACACCAAGGCGTTTTTGCTTTAAATTTAGCACATAAAAAGCGCACCAAAAACTCTCTCCATGCAAAAATAAACTAAAATACTGTGGTTGCATAAGTGTGCACACCCTCCTACAACTGGGGATGTAGCGGTGTTCAGAATTAAGCAATCACATTCAAACTCATGTTAAATAGGAGTCAGTACACACCGGCCATCATTTAGGTGATTCTGTCATCATAAGTGATTCTGATTAACCCCAAATAATGTTCAGCTGTTCTAATAGGTCTTTCCCGACATGGCAAAAGCCATGGTCCACAGGGAGCTTTCAAAGCATCAGAGGGATCTCACTGTTAAAAGGTATCAGTCAGGAGACGGGTACAAAAGAATTTCCAAGGCATTAGATCAGTGGCGGCTGGTGAATTCTTAGGGGGGGGGGGGTGCCGGGCCCCACCCTTCCTTTTTGACCCCTCCCACTTCTGATAAGCCCCACCCCTTATATAATCCACCCACTCCATCCCCTGTATTCCTCATATTGTGTCAGGAGTATACAGCTTGGCATCACAGGTGGGGGTATATACAGCCAGTAACAGTATACACAGCTCAGTATCACAGGTGGGGGTATATACAGTCAGTACACAGTATACACAGCTCAGCATCACAGGTGGGGGTATATACAGCCAGCACACAGTATACACATCTCAGCATCACAGGTGGGAGTATGTACAGCTAGTATACACAGCTCAGCATCACAGGTGGGGGTATATACAGCCAGTACACAGTATACACAGCTCAGCATCACAGGTGGGGGTATATAGAGCCAGTACACAGTATACACAGCTCAGCATCACAGGTGGGGGTATATAGAGCCAGTACACAGTATACACAGCTCAGCATCACAGGTGGGGTATATACAGCCAGTACACAGTATACACAGCTCAGTATCACAGGTGGGGGCATATACAGCCAGTACACCGTATACACAGCTCAGCATCAGACACACACACCGCCTATGCATGCTCCATCACATTAGTTGGTGTCTAGCTGAAGGAGATCAGAACTGCTCTCCCTCCACTTGGCAGTGTCGGCTGGAGCCCGTGCAGGGGGGGGGGGGTGAGTTTTAGACAAAAACTAACATTACAACAACCCCCACCCCCTCCTCCCCAGGGGCTCTAGCTGACACTGCCATGTAGAGGGAGAGCAGTTCTGATCTCTTCAGCTAGCAATGCTGCAGTGCCTTACCTGAATATGGAGTAAGGGGCCACTCCATGTTAGACTCAGCAGTCAGCACTGCCATCTCCATGCCCATCGCCGCACAGTCCCGCCCACCGCACCAATCACTGGCAGTCCAGTGCTCAGGGTAGCTAATTAGTGAAAGCATGTGCGCCTCTTTGGCAAACACTTTCACTTTTAGGACTGACCAATAGGCTCACTACTTGCTATCAGCAGACAGCAAGGAGCCGAAGAGAAAAAAAGTCAATATACCGGCGCCTCCTTTAGGGGGTCGGGTTGGCTTTTATTTTTTTCTTCCTTCCCAGTTGGGAGGCTGCGCCCAAGCGCCCCTTATTGACCAGCTGTCGCTGCATTAGATATACCATGGAACACAAGTGGAGAAAATATGGCACAACAGTGACATTACCAAGAACTGGACTTCCCTCCAATATTGATGAAAAGACGAGAAGAATACCGGTTAGGGAGGCTGCCAGGAGGCCTACAGCAACATTAACCCCTACAGATCCGCGCTATTGCCAAAGTACGGCTCCAGCGCGGATCTGAAATGCTGGGACGACGTCCATGGACGTCGTCCCCTGTGCACGCTCCCAGCGCGCCCCCTGGCGGCAGCGGCGGCGCGCGCCGGCTGCGCGAGCGTGCCCGTGGGTCGGGCGGACTCGATGTCTGCTCGAGACCCGCGATCCCCTGACAGAGCCGCAGAACGGGGAACCGCTGATGTAAACACGGCGGTTCTCCGTTCTGTGACAGGGGACATACCAGATCTACTGATCCCGGTCACTGGGATCAGTTAGATCTGTTATGTCCCAGCCAGCCCCGCCCCCCCCACAGTTAGAACACACCCAGGGAACATTGTTAACCCCTTCACTGCCCCCTGCAGGTTAACCCCTTCACTGCCAATGGCATTTACACAGTAATCAGTGGATATTTAAATTTCTGATCGCTGTATAAATGTCATTGGTCCCAAAAATGTGTAAAAAATGTCCGACATTTCTGCTACAATATCGCAGTCCCGATAAAAATCGCAGATCGCCGCCATTACTAGTAAAAAAATAAATAAATAATAAAAACGCTGTAAATCAATTCCCATAGTTTGTAGACGCAATAACTTTTGCGCAAACCAATCAATATACACCGATTGCGATTTTTTTTTTACCAAAAATATGTAGAAGAATATAAATCGGCCAAAACTGATGAATAATTTTTTTTAATGAATTTGTACTTTAGCAAAAAGTAAAAAATATTGTTCTTTTTTGCAAAATTGTCGCTCATTTTTTGTTTATAGCGGCGATCAGAAATGACGCAGAGGTGATCAAATACCACCAAAAGAAAGCTCTATTTGTGAGAAAAAAAGGACGCAAATTTTATTTGGGTACAACGTCGCACGACTGCGCAATTGTCATTCAAAATGCGACAGAGCTGAAAGCCAAAAATTGGTCTTAGTCAAGGTGGAGGGAATTATGAACAGTTCCAAATACCAGTTAATATATTGGCACAAAACTTTCAGGCTTCTGCTAGAAAGCTGAACATGAAGAGGAAATTCATCTTTCAATATGACAACGACCCTAAGCATACATCCAAATCAACAAAGGAATGGCTTCACCAGAAGAAGATTAAAGTTCAGGAATGGCCCAGCAAGAGCCCAGACCTGATCCGATTGAAAATCTGTGGGGTGATCTGAAGAGGGCTGTGCACAGGAGATGCCCTCGCAATCTGACAAATTTGGACTGTTTTTGCAAAGAAGAGTGGGCAAATATTGCTAAGTCAAGACGCGTCAAGCTGACTCAGGTCCCCTGGAGGTGTTTGCGGGATTGGAAGCAGAACGTACTTCCTCTGAGCTGGATTTATCCGATCTGGGGGGCTCCTGGGAACATTTTCTTAGTGCTCAGATGAGGGACTCTGCTTTGATCCCGCCAGGGAACAAATCACAGTGTTAAACGGCCAGCCACAGCAACCTAGGGTCGATATGAGTTCCCCCCCAATTTGCTGTGAAACATGGATTATGGCACACAGTAACCAAGGAGGAGGATAAAGTGATGAAACATGGGAGCAGACCGTTGGTAGGGGCCCACAATCGAGTGAACCACTGGTCTGCCAAGGTCAGAAAGTCTAAACCTGGGGAACGGGTCATTGTATTTGGGCCTACTGTGGAGAGCAGGTGTCTCACGAAGGGGCAGAAACCCTCTGAGAGTGGAAAAGGTAGGAAAGCTTCAATATAATGCCTGCCAGCCTAATTGTGCTAATCCAATCAGACCTGGGAAGGAAAGTAGGGGTTTCACAGTAGGTCAGGAAGTCTAGGAAGACTCGCAAAAAAACCCCTTGTGTTTGTGACTGCAAAAGTGGGTGCTCAGTGGTAATAAAGGTGGAATCCGTGCTGGTGACTTTATACAGCTGATGCTACCCAACGATCACATTGAGGACTTTCTGGTTGAATATGAGAATGCTGCTTCATTCAAAGGGTGGCCTAGAGGTTGCTGGGCTGGATTGGTGCAGCCCTTTCTGCCAGTGAAGTTCCAGGAAGTGCACCGCGTAATGGGATCTGATCAAGATGACTATGATGGATATAAAGCAGCAATCCGCTCTAGAGAGGATGCAGGTTCAAAGTAGGAAGGAGGCATAGACCCGGGAGCATGCATTGGAATAAGGATGGCCTTTCCCAGGCCTATGGCCATTTGGTGTATAGTGGGGGGGGGGGGGGATATGTAGAGAGTCAGCCTGGGGCAGAGTTAAGAGAGGGTTAACTAAAGAGGGCAGGTACTTACCCTTCAGACCTGGTTATTAGACAGTTGATCTGAGAGTTTGTGTGTAACTGTTTGCTAGTCTAGAGGACTCCATAAGTGAACTGTGACCTGCTGGGTGAGCTGGCCTTTCATTGGGACTTTGCAATGCTTGTTTGGCTGGGATGGTGACATGAAGACTGTGTTATAACTGATGAGCAGAGCACCTTGTGGTGTTTTGAACTGCCCGTGAAGACAAAGTCTGACATTTTTGTATTGCTTTTGCTGAATAAAGCCTTTACAGGTTCACATTGCATCATTATTCACATTCTGCAGCACAGTATTAATGATTTCATGTGAGGGTTTCAGCTTTTTGGGGGAGGCCCCTGAACTTTTGAAATTTGTTCACACAAGTCCCAAAATATGGGGCAGCCTCGCCCCAATTAGTCATGAGGCAACCAGGGGATCACTCCAACTCTCAATAATAATAATAATTGTATTTTATATAGTGCCTTTAAAGGTGGCTTCTCAAATTGTTTTTCAATTAAAACACAAGAAATACACAGGATAACACAACATAAGGGATAAAGGGACAATTAAGTGAAAGCTTGTCTAAAGAAAAAAGTTTTAGATTTGATTTGAATGAATTTAGAGAAGAGCACTCTCTGACATTCTTGGGAAGTAAATTCCATAGTTTTGGAGCATAGCAGAAGGCTCTGTCCCCCATTGAGTGTAGGTGAGTAGGGGGGGGGGACACACAGTAAACCAGAATTTGAGGAGGTTACGAGCGGGGGGGTAAGTTGAAAAAAATTCAGAGAGATAATGGGGTGCCAAGCATTGAAGAGCCTTGTAGGTGGGCAAGAGGATCTTAAAGTCTATGTGAAACTTGATCACTTGTACTAGACCTAGTCATGATTCTGGCTGCAGAAATTTGAACATATTAAGGCAGATTAATAATGGATTTAGGTACCCCAGCAAGTAGAGCATTGCAGTAGTCAAGTCGGGAGAACACAAATGTATGGATCAGCTTTTCAGCTACTGTGCATGATAGCATAGGACGCAGCCAAGCAATGTTTCTCAAGTGGGATAAAGATGTTCTGACAACATTTTGTACATGTGGCTCAAAGGTTAGACTTGCATCAAATATCACCCCTAGATTTTTCAATTTAGACTGAAGCTCAAGTTCAGTGTCATCTATAGATAAGCTATTAGGACTACCCTTCTGTAATTGATGGGGGGGTGCCAATAAGCAGGACTTCAGTCTTCTCCCAGTTTAATTGAAGGAAGTTATGGGCCATCCAAATTTTTATATCACAAATACAGTTGGATAGGAGAGAAGCAGCCAAAGTAGAATCTGGTTTAGTGTGAATGTATATCTGAGTGTCATCAGCATAGAAGTGATACTTGAGCCCATGTGATCTAAATAGTTGGCCAAGTGGAAACATGTAAATGCTAAAAAATAAAGGACCTGTCACGTACCTGGTGGACAAGTCTGACTTATGCAGGGGGTCACCTCTCTTGCGGCCTTGGTTCGAGAACCCCTGGTAGTGCAGACAGGAAGTTCAAGAGCACGAGGGGGCATGAGGGTTGGACTGGGTTACTTGGTGGTAAGTGAAGGTCCACTGATGCTCGTGCTAGGCAGGAGGATGGGGATGCAATCCGGGTTGGTAATGGGATGTTGGTGTACAGGTGGAGCAGGCAGGCGGATGGTCTGGTACAGGCAGGGTCGGCAACGTGCGGGCAGCGGGGATACAAAAGGAGCAGGCAGAAGAATAGTCGTAGACAGGCCGGGGGTCAGGGCAGGCGGAAATCAACAAAGTCCAAGTAAAGGAAAGTCTCTCAGAGTAAGCACGGGGTCACAGATCATAGGAACACTGTAGAACGGACAGCATTTGCTGCAGGGTGTTGTCTGCTTAACCACTTCCGGACTGCCCGCCGTCATTTGACGGCGGCAGTTTGAAGTGGAATACCGTTGTTATGGTAGCAGACAGCTACCATAACCCCGGTATCTTTTTTTTCTGCAGACGATTCTGCACAAGATAAAAGTGGTCTTAGCGGCTCATTCGGCGCAAGATCACTTTTATCAGCGGCGGGGGAGGTGCCCCCCCTCCCGCCACTTTACGGTAATCTCCGCCGCTTACCTACCCGCCGGCAGATGATCGCGTCTGTCCCCCCCAGTGTCCGTGAGCCGAGTGAGTGGCTGAAGCCGTTTACTCGGCTCCATAACATGGCTGGGCGGAAGCGACGTCACAAGTCACTTCCGCCCAATGGTCTTAAAAGGGACAATTTTTTTTTTTGAGATGTCATTTTTTTTCCAAATTTTTTTTTTTGTTTTTTCATTTAAGTGTAAATATGAGATGTGAGGTCTTTTTGACCCCAGATCTCATATTTTAGGTCCTGGCATGCTTTTTTCTATTACAAGGAATGTTTACATTTCTTGTAATAAGAATAAAAGTGATCAAAAATTTTTTTTAAAAAAAATTACGGTGTAAAAATAAAAATGAAAAAGTAAAATAAATAATTAAAACATTTTTTTTAAAGCGCACCGTCCTTGCGAGCTCACTCGCAGAAGCGAACGCATACATAAGTCCAGCCCACATATGAAAACGGTGTGCAAACCACACATATGAGGTATCGCCGCGATTGGTAGGGTGAGAGCAATAATTCTAGCTCCAGACCTCCTCTGTAACTCAAAAATGCTAACCTGTGGAATTTTTTAAACGTCGCCAATGGAGATTTTTATGTTGCAAAGTTTGTCGCCATTCTGCGAACGGACGCAATTTTGAAGCATGACATGTTGGGTATTATTTTACTCAGCATAACATTATCTTTCACAATATGGAAAAAAATTGGCCTAACTTTACTGTTATCTTATTTTTTTTAACTCAAAAAACTAATTTTTTTAAAAAAAATCACGCTTGTAAGACTGATGCGCAAATACGGTGTGACATAAAGTTTTGCAATGGCCGCCATTTTATTCTCTAAGGTGTTAGAAAAAAAATATAATGTTTGGGGGTTCTTAGTAATCTTATAGCAAAAAAACCTGATTTTAACTCGTAACCACCGAACTCCAAAAAGAGGCTCAGTCTTAAAGTGGTTAAATGGGGCTGTTTGGCGCCATTGGGGCACACGCACAGACAGCCAGAACCGGCCAGAAATGGCTATTTTCCAAACAGGAACCAAGATTGAGCCCTGAGGAACACCGTACTTGAAACTTGAAACAAAGTGACAGCGATCAGTGAGATGTGACTTAATCCATTTCAGAGCCAATTCTGAGACTCCAAAAATAGTTGCAAGGCAAGAGAGTAGCAGTCCTTGTGGACAGGGTTACACGGGCCATTGGATAGTCTTTGACAACCCTATGTACAGAGACCACACAAATCTATTTCCCAGGTATCAGCTTTCCCTGCAACCTGTCCAATCGAAGCAGGGTAACCTCACTACCAGAGTCAAGAAGTGCTACAACCTCTTGTCCATTAACCTGCACCACACTCTCCAGAGGACTTAGGTTGTTTATAGGACCAGCCGTAAAAGCAAACATAGAGCCGTGTCGGGCCATGTCGCATTTCATTGGCTTCTCCCGCCTTGGACATTGGGCTGCCATATGACCCAGTTGGTGGCAGGACCATCACTGGGTTCCCGTTCCCCCTGCCGACTCTCAGGAGGGTTTGATGTTGGGGTGCTCCTAGCAGGAGTGTCAGGCATCTGAGCAGACACCATGTGTTCCACAGGTGCCATCTTGTCACTAGAACGCACCTCCTTGGTCTGGCCCAGCTCTCTGTTTGCAGAAGGACACTCCCATAAGCTTTCTGCACATCTGTACCGTTCGACTGTGGCAGCCATCTCATCCAGGGATGTAGCAGTGCAACTCCTTAGGAAGACCACGCAAAAAGTGATCCAGTGCGACTCGCTCCACAATCTGAGTGGTGGTCTTCTCTGGTTTCAGCCAATCTTGGAACAGGTGCATTAGATGATACAGCCATCAACTCAACTCGCCCTTAAAGCAACAGCTACTCCCAGCCTGGCTAGGATTTCTGCCTTTAATAGTTTATAGTCCCATGCTGACTCTGAGACCAAATCACAGTATGCCTGTTGGGGATCTGCAGTCAGGAAAGGAGCCAGTACATCCGCCCAGTCTTTCTCAGGCAGACTGACCCTTGTTGCAATCTGCTCAAACATTGCCATATAAGCTTCCACGTTATCTGTGGCCATCATCTTTTGCATAGTTCTCTGCACAGCCCTCCACGGGTCACTCTTTACACCGGGTTCACCTTTCCCCCTTTCAGCCTGCTGGTTCAGTGCCTTGTGTAAACCCGCTATTTGTTCCATCAGTAAGCAGTTTGTCTCTTGCTGAGCAGCAACTGCCTGTGCATTAGCCACTGCTAATTGTTTGATCATTTCCTCCATTGTTGTTTCAGAAGTCTTCACAGCCTGTGCAGCTTTAACCCAGGACATTCGACTGACTTGCACCCCCCAAACTACCCACATTCTCTACCCATTGTCAGGATCCGAGGGGTTAACAGTCAGCCTTGAGACAGCAAGAGGAAAATTGGGTAATGGGACTTTGAATATACCCCTGTGTGCACATCTACCACATAGAACATAGAATTTTTTGCTAACATACAATTTATCTAAAAGAATATTGTCTTTATTTTACACAATATAAAATCACATGTTACTGTCAATGTAATACATTGCAAGGAGAAGTGCATTGAGTATTCTCAAAGCGTTTCACAGATCGTCCGCTTCATCAGGACCAACAGAAACAGAATACAACAGGTTATTAAATTGTTGGTACAGGTCAAATTATCATATTTTATCCAGAAATAACCATACAGAGTTCTTTCCATTCCTCATGGACAAATCATTTGTCTTAAATATTGCATATTAATCCATCCTTTGGGAAAAAGAAAAAATACTTACCCAAAGTGGATATGGTATATTAAGCTCAGTGTTTATGGGAGGAAAGGTCAATAATCTCAAACAATATCCTGCCGGCCCATGGGAGGATAACATTCAGGTTTAAATACAATACCAAGTGAACTATAACAGACAAAAAGAAAGGAGAGTATTAGCTTCCACAAGGCCCATCGCTGCCTTTATAGATTGTGTATGGCTTATCCCTATATGGAGAGGTTTTTCCTCATTTGATTGTGGCTTATATCTACCTGCTTCAATCAGTGGGGTCCTATTAGAAATTTGAATTACTGCTGACCTTTGTGTGCATCATCTGTTCATCTCTCACACCTAAGGGGAAGCTGTCACTCTCTTTGAGGTTGGATATTATGCTGCTTATTTAATATTTATGAGTGGCTTAAGGGGATTTTTATGCAAACTATTTCTTTGTCAATATAGCGTCATGAGCCCCTCAATCGCAGAACATGCACTTTAACTTTTTTTGGATTTCACCCCTGATCCAAGACAATACTATATTTACATCAATTTAGATTCTGGGTAAGCATTTCCCCTTCCTTTACATACAAGCTTCAAGACGTGGTAGTTAATCAGTATATCTACAACTGGTCTATATAAAGGCAGTGATGAGCGTTGTGGAAGCTAATACTCTCCTTTCTTTTTGGCTGTATGTAAATCTGTAATATTTAAGACATAAGTGTTTTTTTTCATGAGGAATGGAAAGAACTATGTATGGTTATTTCTGGATAAAATGTGATAATTTGACCTGTACCAACAATTTAATAACATGTATTGTTTGATGTGATTTATTTTTTCTTTCTTTGTTACAGATTTGTTTTTAATTTCATGCGATGTACTCATTTTAATGTGCTTATTTCTGCTGTTCCTGATGAAGCGGACTATTCGCAAAACGAGTTGACCTCTTCAGAATACTCCGTGCACTTATCCTTGCAATGTTTTACATTGACAGTAACATGTATTTTTATATTTTGTGGCTATTGTGGCTATGAGTAGGCACCTTTAAGGCGGTGTGAAACACGTCAGACGGTGTGCATTATCTGTTTGCTGTATGGATTCCATTTTGCATCTTTAATCAATTCAATACCAGGCACTTACCCCCCTTCCCGCCCAGACCAATTTTCAGCTTTCAGTGCTGCTGCATTTTGAATGACAATTGCACAGCCGTCGACACTGTACCCAAACAAAATTTTTATCATTTTGTTCCCACAAGTAGAACTTTCTTTAGGTATTTTTTTATCACCTTTGGTTTTTTTTTTTTTGCGCTACAAATAAAGAAAACGAAAACGTTTTGAAAAAAAAAAACAGTCACAAAACTTTGTAAATAAGTACATTTTCTCCATCATTGATGAGCACTGATGAGGCTACACTGACGGGCACTGATGAGGCAGTACTGATTGGCACTGATGAGGTGGCACTGATGAAGTGACACTTACGGGCACTGATGAGGCACTTATATGCAGCACTGATGGACACTGATAAGCAGCACTGACGGGTACTGATAGGTGGCACTGATATGCAGCACTGATGGGCACTGATAAGCGGCACTGATGGGCACTCATAGGCAGCACTGATGGGTAGCACTGGTAGGTGGTACTGGTGGGCACTGATAGGGGGCACTGGTGGGCGGCAATGACAGATGCACTGTAAGGTTCCCATACCCTGGTGTCTAGGGTGGCAACTGAAGTTGACACTGAGTGCCAGCCATGTTGGGCATTGTGCCCCTGTGCCCCTTGCCTGGTGGTCTAGGGTGGGCTCCCTGGTGGTCAGGGTGGGCTTGCCTGGTGGTCAGGGTGGGCTTGCCTGGTTTGCTCCTGGGGGTCCTGGGTGGCGATCTACGGGGGGCTGCGCTGATAAACACTCAGCACAGCCCCCCCACGTTAGGAGAGCAGCCGATCGGCTCTTCTCTACTCACGTCTGCCGATAAACTGCTCTTTCTGTTTACACTGTGACCAGCCGTGATTGGTCACGGCTGATCACATGGTAAAGAGCTTCAGATGGAAGCTCTTTACCAAGATCAGTAATGGGTCAGACTGACACACCGCGCCACCGATTGCCACGATGCGGCCTTCACGGGCACACGATCGCGGGTTATCCTGGCGGATGTCCTATGACGTCTAGTCAAGATACAGTTGTGCTCATAAGTTTACATACCCTGGCAGAATTTATGATTTCTTGGCCATTTTTCAGAGAATATGAATGAGAACACAAAAACATTTCTTTCACTCATGGTTAGTGTTTGGCTGAAGCCTTTTATTATCAATCAACTGTGTTTACTCTTTTTAAAGCATAATGACAACAGAAACTACCCAAATGACCCAGATCAAAAGTTTACATACCCCAGTTCTTAATACTGTGTATTGCCCCCTTTAATATCAATGACAGCTTGAAGTCTTTTGTGGTAATTGTGGATGAGGCTCTTGATCTTCTCAGATGGTAAAGCTGCCCATTCCTCTTGGCAAAAAGCCTCCAGTTCCTGGAAATTCTTCGGCTGTCTTGCATGAACTGCACATTTGAGATTTCCCCAGAGTGGCTGAATGATATTAAGATGGCCACTCCAGAACCTTCACTTTATTCTGCTGTAGCCAATAACAGGTTGACTTGGCCTTGTGTTTTGGATCATTGTCATGTTGGAATGTCCAAGTATGTCCCATGTGCAGCTTCCTGGCTGATGAATGCAAATGTTCCTCCAGTATTTGTGGATAATATACTGCATTCATCTTGCCATCAATTTTGACCAAATTTCCTGTCCCTTTTGTAGAACACACATCCCCAAAACATCAGCGTTCCACCTCCGTGTTTCACAGGCCTTGTTGACTTCTCTCCAAATGTAATGTTTATGGTTGGGGCCAAAAAGCTTAATTTTGGTCTTGTCACTCCAAATGACTTTGTGCCAGAAGGTCTGAGGCATGTCTCTGTGCTGTTTGGCGTATTGTAAGCTGAATACTTTGTGGCAATTGCATAGTAATGACTTTCTTCTGGCGACTCAACCATGTAGCCCATCTTTCTTCAAGTGCCTCCTTATTGTGCATCTTGAAACAGCCACACCACATGTTTTCAGAGAGTCCTGAAGTTTTTTGTTTTTCTTTGCATCCCAAACAATTTTCCTGGCAGTTGTGGCTGAAATTTTAGTTGGTCTACCTGACCGTGGTTTGGTTTCAACAGAACCCCTCATTTTCCACTTCTTGATTAGAGTTTGAACACTGCTGATTGGCATTCTCAATTCCTTGGATATCTTTTTATATTCCTTTCCTGTTTTATACAGTTCCACTACCTTTTCCCGCAGATCCTTTGACAATTATTTTGCTTTCCCCATGACTCAGAATCCAGACTCGTCAGTGCAGCACTGGATGAAAGATACAAAGGTCTGTCAGGAGTCCAGAAACTCAGTGACCTTTTATACACACACACGAATTACGAGAAAACGGATCGCAGGTGAGGATGGTTACCTTTAAGAGCTATTCAAACCCCTTTGTGTCAATCTGTGTGCATGTTATCAGGCCACAATCACTAGGGTATGTAAACTTTTTTGATCAGGGTCATTTGGGTAGTTGCTGTTGTCATTATGATTTTAAAAGAGTAAACATAGTTGATTGATAATTAATGGCTTCAGCTAAACACTAACCATGAGTGAAAGAAATGTTTTTGTGTTCTCATTCATATTCTCAGAAAAATGGCCAAAAAAATCATAAATTCTGCAAGGGTATGTAAACTTATGAGCACAACTGTAACTGAACCACAGCCCACTGTTATTTGCCTTTAGGCTGGGCAGGAAGTGGTTAAATAAAGTTTTTCGACTTTTTTTCCATGTACTCATTTCAATATGCTTATTTCTGTTGGTCCTGAAGAAACGGACAATCCGCGAAATGCGTTGACCTCTTCAGAATACTCAATGCACTTATCCTTATAATGTATTACATTGACAGTAATGTGTTTTTATATTGTGTAAAATAAAGACAATATTCTTTTAGATAAATTGTATGTTATTAGTAAAATATTCTGTTCTATGTGGTAGATGTGCACACGGGGGTATATTCAAAGTCCCATTACCCAATTTTCCTCTTGCTGCAATATCGGGATGATACCCCTGTGCTCACATATTTCAAATGAATTACACTCCTTCCCACAAATACAAACCCGTGGCAGCTGTGAAATAGTTCAGTCAACTTAAAAAGGCTTTATTCAGCAAAACAACACAAAAATGACAGACTTTGTCTTCATTGGCAGCTCAAAACACAAGGTGTTCTGCTTATCAGTTATAACAGTCTTTTAAATCATGTTAGCATCCCTGCCAAACAAACAAACAGGTACTTTCCCTGCTGGGCCAGGTCACCCAGCAGGGAAAGTACCTGCCCTCTTCAGTTAACCCTCTCTTAACTCTCCCCCAGGCTGACTCTCTACAATAAATATACAGTCAGGTCCATAAATATTGGGACATCCACACAATTGTAATCTTTTTGTTTCTGTACACTACCACAATGGATTTGAAATGAAACAAACAAGATGCGCTTTAACTGCAGACTTTCAGCTTTAATTTGAGGGTATTTACATCCAAATCAGCTGAACGGTGTAGGAATTATAACGGTTTGTATATGTGCCTCCCACTTTTTAAGGGACCAAAAGTAAGGGGACAGATTAACAATCGTAAATCAAACTTTCACTTTGTAATACGTGGTTGCAAATCCTTTGCAGTCAATTACAGCCTGAAGTCTGGAACACATAGACATCACCAGACGCTGGGTTTCATCCCTGGTGATGCTCTGCCAGGCCTCTACTGCAACTGTCTTCAGTTCCTGATTGTTCTTGGGGCATTTTCCCTTCAGTTTTGTCTTCAGCAAGTGAAATGCATGCTCAATCGGATTCAGGTCAGTTGATTGACTTGGACATTGCATAACATTCCACTTCTTTCCCTTAAAAAAATCTTTGGTTGCTTTCGCAGTATGCTTCAGGTCATTGTCCATCTGCACTGTGAAGCGCCGTCCAATGAGTTCTGACGCATTTTGAGCAGATAATATTGCCCGAAAAACACTTCATAATTCATCCTGCTGCTTTTGTCAGCAGTCACATCATCAATAAATACCAGTTCCATTGGCAGCCATACATGCCCACGCCATGATACTACCACCACCATTCTTCACTTATGAGGTGGTATGCTTTGGATCATGAGCAGTTCCTTTCCTTCTCCATACTCTTCTCTTCCCATCACTCTGGTACAAGTTGATCTTGGTCTCATCTGTCCATAGATGTTGTTTCCAGAACTGTAAAGGCTTTTTTAGATGTTGTTTGGCAAACTCTAATCTGGCCTTCTTGTTTTTGAGGCTCACAAATGGTTTACATCTTGTGGTGAACCCTCTGTATTCACTCTGGTGAAGTCTTCTCTTGATTGTTGACTTTGACACACATACACCTACCTCCTGGAGAGTGTTCTTGATCTGGCCAACTGTTGTGAAGGGTGTTTTCTTCACCAGGGAAAGAATTCTTCGGTCATCCACCACAGTTGTTTTCCGTGGTCTTCCAGGTCTTTTGGTGTTGCTGAGCTCACCGGTGTGTTCTTTCTTTTTAAGGATTTTCCAAACAGTTGATTTGGCCACGCCTAATGTTTTTGCTATCTCTCTGATGGGTTTGTTTTGTTTTTTCAGCCTAATGATGACTTGCTTCACTGATAGTGACAGCTCTTTGGATCTCATATTGAGAGTTGACAGCAACAGATTCCAAATGCAAATAGCACACTTGAAATGAACTCTGGACCTTTTATCTGCTCCTTGTAAATGGGATAATGAGGGAATAACACACACCTGGCCAGGGAACAGCTGAGCAGCCAATTGTACCATTACTTTTGGTCCCTCAAAAAATGGGAGGCACATATACAAACTGTTGTAATTCCTACACCGTTCACCTGATTTGTATGTAAATACCCTCAAATTAAAGCTGAAAGTCTGCAGTTAAAGCACATCTTGTTTGTTTCATTTCAAATCCATTGTGGTGGTGTATAGCGCCAAAAAGATTAGAATTGTGTCAATGTCCCAATATTTATGGACCTGACTATATATATATATATATATATATATATATATATATATATATATATATGCTCACGCACACACAGAGCAGGTAAAATAAATAAATATTGAACACTATTTTTCTAGGTAAATATATCTCTAAAGGTGCTATTGACACAACATTTTCACCATGTCGGTAGCAACTCATGCAATCCATCCATACAAAGAAACCAAAACAAATAAGTTCAGAAATTAAGTTATGTGTAATAAAATGGAATGACACAGGGAGAAAGTATAGAACACATAAAGAAAGGGAGGTGCAAAAGGCATGGAAAGCCAAGACACCAGCTAAAATCGGTAATTAGAAAGAAATCCTACCCCTCCCTTAGTCGATGCAGATTAATATTAGCTGGTTCAGTCTCAACTGATAGCCTATAAATGTTGTCTCATTACCACGGTGTCACACAAGAAGCATCTCATGATGGGTAAAAGCAAGTAAGAGCTCTCTTAAGACCTTTGCAAAACATACTGATGGCATTGATTACAGAAGGATTTCTAAACTTCTGAATGTTCCAGTGAGCACTGTTAGGGTCATAATCTGGAAGTGGAACTAACATTATTTCACCATAAACCAGTGATGACCAGGTGCTCCTCGCAAAAGATTTCTGACAGAGGAGTGAAAAGAAGTATCAGAAGGTTTGTCCAAGAGCCAAGGACCACTTGTGGAGAGCTTCAGAAAGACCTGGAATTAGCAGGTGCAATTATTTCAAAGAAAACAATAAGTAATGCACTCAGCCGTCATGGCCTGTATGCACGCTCACCATGCAAGACTCCGTTGCTGAAGGAAAAGTATTTTGAAGCTTGTTTAACCGCTTCAGCCCCAACTGCTGTCATTATACTGCGGCAAGATGGCTACTTCCCGCAAATCACCGTAGCTCTACGGCTGTGCGGGAGCCCGCTTGTGTGGGTGCGCGGCTGCGCGCATGCTCCCATTGGCCAGCGGGGGAGCCAATCACCGGGTGGGAAGGACTCTCTTTCCGCTGGCCACATGTGATCATTCCCCGCAGTGACAGAACGGGGATCTGCCTGTGTAAACAAGGCAGATCTCCGTTTTGTCAGGGGAGATGACACAGATCCAGTCTTCCTGCTGTGCAGGAAGACGGATCTGTGTAATTCCCCATTCACACAGTCCCCCCATACAGTTAGAAATCCCTCCCAGGGAACACATTTAACCCCTTGATCCCAGCTGATGTTAACCCCTTCCCTGCCAGTGCCATTAGTATAAAAATAGTGCATAATTTTAGCACTGGTTACTGTAACCGCTTGCCGACCAGCCACCGTCGCTATACGGCGGCAGGTCGGCTCTCCTGCGCGAATTGGTGTAGCTGCATGGCGGCTTGCGCAGGCACTGCTGCTCGTGGTGCACGCTCCTGCCCGCTGCGGGAGCATGCTCGCGGGTCAGGCGGACTCTGTGTCTGCTGATGACCTGCGATCACGTAATACAGAGGCAGATCCCATTCTAACGGGGCATGTCAGAGATCTACTATTTTCCCGTCATCGGGAACAGTGATCTCTGCCATGTCCTTGCCAGCCCATCCCTCTACAGTTAGAACACACCTAGGGAACACAGTTAACCCTTTGATCACCCCCTAGAGTTAAACCCTTCCCTGTCAGCGTTATTTTTACATCTATTACTGCATTTTTATAGCACTGATCAATGTAATAATGTCACTGGTCCCCAAAAAGTGTCATTTGATGTCAGATTTGTCCGCCGCAATGTCGCAGTCCCGCTAAAAATTGCTGATCGCCGCCATTACTAATAAAAACAGTAAAAAAAAAAAATAGTCCCTAAATCTATCCCATAGTTTGTAGACGCAATAACTTTTGCGCAAACCAATCAATATATGCCTATTGCAATTTTTTTTACCAAAAATATGTAGAATATATTGGTCTAAACTGATGAATCCTTTTTTTTAATATGTATTATAGCAAAAAGTAAAAACTATTTTTTTTTTTCCAAAATTGTCGCTCTTTGTAGGTTTATAGCACAAAAAATAAAAACCGCAGAGGTGATCAAATGCCACCAAAAGAGAGCTCTATTTGTGGGGAAAAAAGGACGTCAATTTTGTTTGGGTACAAAGTCGCACGGCCACGCAATTGTCAGCTAAATTGACCCAGTGGTGTCTCGCAAAAAATGGCCTGGTCAGGAAGTAGGTAAATCCTTCCAGGGCTGAAGTGGTTAATAATGTCACTGGTTCCCAAAAAAGTGTCAAAAATGTCAGTTACGTGTCCGAACTGTCCACCGTATTGTCACAGTCCCACTAAAAATCACTGATCATCGCCATTACTAGTAAAAAAAATAAAAATGCCATAAATCTATCCACTATTTTGTAGACGCGATAACTTTTGCTCAAACCAATCAATATACGCTTATTGCGATTTTTTTTTTTTTTTTACCAAAAATATGTAGCAGAATACATATCGGCCTAAACTGATGAATAAATTTAGTTTTTTTACCTTTTTGTTTTTGGAAATGTTTTATAGCAGAAAGAATTTTTTTTTTTTTTTCAAAATTGACGGTCTTTTTTTTTTTACGGAGAAAAAAATAAAAACCGCAGAGGTGATCAAATACCACCAAAAGAAAGCTCTATTTGTGGGCAAAAAAAAGTCAATTTTGTTTAAGTACAACGTCACATGACTGCGCAATTGTCAGTTAAATCGACGCAGTGCCGTATGGCAAAAAAATGGTCTGGTCATTAAGGGGGAAATACTTCCGGGGGTGAGGTAAAGTTGCCGCACAACATTTAGACAAGCCTTTAACCACTTCCTTACCGGGCCATTTCTGACACTCCTCTCCTACATGTAAAAATCATCATCTTTTTGCTAGAAAAATACTCAGAACCCCCAAACATTATATATGTTTTTTTAGCAGGGACTCTAGGGAATAAAATGGCAATCATTGCAACTTTTTATATCACACGATATTAGCGCAGGAATTTTTCAAACGCGTTTTTTTTGGAAAAGAAACAGTTTAGTGAATTAAAAAAATACAAAACAGTAAAGTTAGCCCAATTTTTTTGTATGTTGTAAAAGAGGATGTTACGCCGAGTAAATTGATACCCAACATGTCATGCTTTAACATTGCGAACACTCGTGGAATTGCGCCAAACCTTGGTACTTAAAAATCTCCATAGGCGACGCTTTAAAATTTTTTACAGGTTACATGTTTAGAGTTACAGAGGAGGTCTAGTGCTAGAATTATTGCTCTCGCTCTAACGTATGTGGCGATACCTCACATGTGTGGTTTGAACACCGGTTACATATGTGGGCGGGGCTTACGTATGCGTTCGCTTCTGCGTGCGAGCTCGCGGGGACGGGGGGACTTTAATTTTTTTTTTTTTGTTATTATTATTCATTTTACTTTTATTTTTTTATTTTTACACTGTTTCTTTAATTTTATTTTTTTTGATCACTTTTATTCCTATTACAAGGAATGTAAACATCCCTTGTAATAGGAATGGTGCGTGACAGGTACTCTTTATGGAGAGATGGTGGGGTCAATATGACCTCACATCTCTCCTGCAGGCTGGAAAGACTGAGATCAGAAAAAAAATTCCGATCCCAGCCTTTCCAGCCGTGATCACGGCTTTGTTTACAAAAGCCGGGCCGGGCGTGACGTCATAACATCGCGCCCGGTCCTCCGAGGGTCATAGAGATGACTGGTGACCAGATGGTCACCAGTCATCTCCCTGACGACACTCCAGCGGCGACGGATCTCTTCTCCCTGCAGCCGATCGTACGGGCGGCACGGGAGAAGCACCGAATGGCGGCGGGAGGGGGGGACGTCCCCTCCCGCTGCCTACAAGAACGATCAAGCGGCTGAACTGCCGCTATGATCGTTCTTGGGGTGTGCAGAATCGCCTGCTGAAAAAAATGATATCTGAATGGTGCCTCTAGCTGCTGGCACCATTCAGATATTACCACTCAAAGTCTAGGACGTCCATGGACATCCTACCGGCGGGAAGTGGTTAAAATACTGGGAGAATATAGTCTAGTCAGATGAGACCAAAATTTAACTCTTTGGATGTCATAATACTCACCATGTTTGGAGGTCAAATAGCACTGCACATAACCCTAAAAACACCATAACCACAGTGAAGTTTGGAGGTGGTAACATCATGGTGTGGGGCTGTTTTTCAGCATATGGTTCTGGCAAACTTCATATTGAAGTAAGCATGAATGGAAAAATGTACCAAGACATTTTTGATAAAAATCTGCTGCCATCTACCAGCATGATGAAGATGAAACGAGGGTGGACATTTCAGGAAGACAATGGGGGTCATTTACTATATTGCTGCCGCAAAATAGCGGCAAAATTACCACGGTTTGCGGTAAATAGTGCTAAAACAGTATTCACAATAGGGCTGGCAGTAAATAACGGCCAAACTTGAATTCTCTATTGCTCCCAGGTCGCAGATAACGGCCAACTCCTTACTCCAGTCCAGACCTGGAGTTGTGCAAATAGAAATAATGTTTGGAACATTATCTGATCCCCTAAATTGTACTAAAATATGTGGTATATTGTTTAAAGATGATCTGCTTTTAAACTGTGTGAAAAAGTGATTTCTACACTGAAATATCTTAAAAAGTCTGAGAAGAGATAAATTCCCCGTCTCCTTACTCCTAGGCACAGAGCACAGCTGAGCACAACTGAGCATGCTCAGACACAAAACAACTCTCAAAATAACTCTCATGGAGTAATCCCTTGAGTAGTTAGTAAATACCAAAATGAGAGTTATTTTACACACATTTTTTGGAAGTGAAGAGGAGAGTTATTTTGCCAAGTGCAAGTTTCTGCCATTCATTCTAATGATACAATTGTTACTTTATCAGATAAGTCCATTTCATGTTGAGATGAAATGTATCTTTCTCTCAAAGAAATTGTCCTGGCAACAATGTTGCAAATTTGATAATCTATTTTGTGTTTAACCACTTCAATACTATGCACTTAGAACACTTTACTACCAGACCAATTTTGAGTTTTCAGTGCTGTTGTGCTTTGAATGACAATTGCGCGGTCGTGCGATGCTGTAGCCAAACAGATTTTTTATCATTTTGTTCCCACAAATAGAGCTTTCTTTTGGTGGTATTTGATCTCCCCTGCGGTTTTTATTTTTTGCGCTACAAATAAAAAAAGCGAAGACCGAAAATTTTGAAAAAAAAAAAAAATTCTCTATTTTTGTCACAAAACTTTGTAAATAACTAAATTTTCTATATCACTGGTGGGCATTGATGAGGCTACACTGACGGGAACTGATGTGGCAGTACTGATTGGCACTGATGAGGCGGCACTGATGAGGTGGCACTGATGATGAGGCACTTATATGCAGCAATGATGAGCATTGTTAGGGGGCACTGATAAGCAGCACTGACGGGTACTGATAGGTGGCACTGATATACAGCACTGATGGGCACTGATATGCAGCACTGACGGACACTGCTAAGCGGCACTGATGGGCACTCATAGACAGCACTGATTGGCACTCATAGGCGGCACTGGGCACTGATGGGCACTGATAGGTGGGCACTGGTAGGTGGCAATGGTGGGCACCGATATGTGGCACTGGTATGCATTGATAGGGGCACTGGTAAGCACTGATTGGGGCACTGGTGGGCATATATACTGATAGGGGATCATTCCCTGGTGGTCTAGGGTGGCATCTGAAGGTGGCAATGAGTGCCATCCACATTGGGCACTATGTCTCTTACCTGGTGGTCTAGGGGGGTCTCCCTGGTGGTCCAGATCGGCTCCCTGGTGGTCCTTGGTCGGCCCCCTTGTGGTCCTGGGTGGGCACATCGCTTGGTAGGCTCCCTGGTGGTCTAGGGTGGCGATCCGAGGGAGGGCTGTGCTGATAAATCATCAGCACAAACCCTCCCTGTCAGGAGAGCAGCCGATCGGCTCTCCACTCCTCAGGTCTGCAGACCTGAGTACAGGAAAGCCGATAAACGGCTTTCCTGTGTTACACTGTGACCAGCCGTGATTGGTCACGGCTGATCACATGGAAAAGTGCTTCGGATGGAAGCACTTTACCGAGATTGGTATTGCGGGGGGTCAGACTGACCTCCCACACCACCGATCACCGCGATGCGCGCCCCCCGGGCGCGTGGCGGCTTGTTATCCTGAGGACTTCATATGACGTCCAGTCAGGATAACTGAGCCACTTCCCGGCCGTCATTTTGCATACGGCGGCCGGGAAGTGGTTAAGAATGCTAGAATGTGAAATATCTTCATTTTTTGTAAATATTTTTTTTCTCGGTCACTTTCACATGCTGCTGTCCATGTCACAAAAATATTTAGCCAAACTCACACAGGGGTCTTTACAAACCACAAACAATACCATTGCTTATGGAAATGGAAAATTAGTGCCATTTTTTTATTTTTTATAATTTCCAAATGATCATAATTTAAGCCCCAAAAATGTGATATGTATACCAACATCAGAAATAAAAATGTCATTACCAAAAATCTGAGGATAAAATTAGTATTCTACACTCACGCAGCAAGAACCACCAAAGATCACAGATTACATTTAGAAGATTAACTCCTGACCAATGTAAGTCCTATATATTCCTAGACATGCAGTATCTGTGTATTTATGTGTAGGAGGACTTGACGTGTGTAAGCCCCGTGGTTTAAAAGGTAGCAATTCTGTCTACCATTGCAGACGTCCTGAGTTCAATTCCCAAACATGTCACTTCATGTAGAGATGTTGTTTGTCTTCTCTATGTTAAACATGACTCAGGGCCTTACCTAAATTATGTCTAAATGCAGTATTTATGTTTAGGAGGGTTCCACCATCATTGCAAATCTTGCCAGATATACTAGTTATACTAGCTAGGCAATGGGGATGCCTGCCTTTACATGCACATGAACTTTAATGGCATCCCAGTCTTAGTCCGTAGGGTTCAATATTGAGTTGGCCCACCCTTTGCAGCTATAACAGCTTCACTTCTTCTGGGAAGGCTGTCTACAAGGTTTAGGATGTTTGTCTATGGGAGTATTTGGCCATTCTTCCAGAAGTGCATTTGTGAAGTCAGACACTGATGTTGGATGAGAAGGCCTGGCTCACAGTCTCCGTTCTAATTCAGCCAAAAGGTGTCCTAACTGGTTGAGGTCAGGACTCTGTGCAGGCCAGTCAAGTTCCTCCACCCCAAACTCACTCACCTATGTCTTTATGGATCTTGCTTTGTGCACTGGTCCAAATCATGGTGTGGGGTTGTTTTTCATTTGTATATTACTTGAGATACTGAGCATGGCTATGGACTTAGGGCTGGTTCACACCACAGCGATGGACAACACATGTGCTCACTAGCTAAGTGGCTAGCAACTCCACCTGGCACCCAAAAGGTTTCTGGTTCATGTCCCGGATATGCTAATGCTTGTGTTGGAGTTTATAATAAACCCCTGGTTGGGTTTCTCACCACAATCCATAGACAGGCTGGCATTTTATTTGACTCTTGTCCAAATTGTCTGTAATGTAAGCAAGTTATTTTGGGACTTTAATTTGGAAGCTCATTGCAGCCAGGGACTTGGACATTTCAAATTGTAGGGTTTACACTGCACAGGTACATCTGGTTAGAAAACTGTTGCTTGGATCAGTGTTTCTCAACTTCAGTCCTCAAGGCATCCCAACAGGTCATGCTTTCAGGATTTCCCTCAGATGAAACAGCTGTGGTAATTACTAAGGCAGTGAAACGGATCAAATCACTTGTGCAAAATAATAGCCTGAAAACATGGCCTGTTGGGGGTACTTGAGAACAGGGTTGATAACCACTGACTTAGAATTTTGTCCTGGAGTTATACTGATCTGATGAACATAGCCAAGGATTAACACAGCAAATAATATTCGGTATGGCAGGCTCTCAGGTAAAAATTAATTAGAAAAGACTTCTATTGGGCGTGTATCAGTGCTAGCTTATATAAGGGACTTCAGTAGAGGGTGTTGGTTTGACCTGATGAGGGGTCAGGTTTGTTGCTGTGGTCTTTGTGAGAGAAGGAATGATATTTTTCTAATGATGAATGTTTTACTAGAGCTGTTTGTTTGCTGAAATTATTGTGCATTTTGACCATCAAAAGTGGCTTGATTTTACCATGCTGTCCGATTGGGGTGTGTATTGTTGGTCTTACCATGCATTCTTCTAGGAGAAAATACTCACCAATGTTCTTGGTTTAATATGTGCCTTTTTTAATATTATGTTGTAATGCTTTGTTAGAATGACTGTTAATTATCTTTCTGTAATTTTTCAGCTAATAATGTCATGTGGGTGTTTAGTCATTTTATGAAATGTGTGGGCGGTTATGCACGGTGAAATTATAACTGTGTCCACTGTAAGGTTTTGTCCAATTTTAGATTGTAAGCTCCTTTGAGCAGGGCCCTTCGAACCCAATTGCTAACTGTTTTTCTAAATGTGTATATATACTGTAAATACTTTAATGCCAGTAAATACAGTCAGGTCCATAAATATTGGGACATCGACACAATTCTAATCTTTTTGGCTCTATACACCACCACAATGGAGTTGAAATTAAACAAACAAGATGTGCTTTAACTGCAGACTTTCAGCTTTAATTTGAGGGTATTTACATACAAGTCAGGTGAAGGAATTACAACAGTTTGTATATGTGCCTCCCACTTTTTAAGGGACCAAAAGTAATGGGACAATTGGCTGCTCAGCTGTTCCATGGCCAGGTGTGTGTTATTCCCTCATTATCCCATTTACAAGGAGCAGATAAAAGGTCCAGAGTTCATTTCAAGTGTGCTATTTGCATTTGGAATCTGTTGCTGTCAACTCTCAATATGAGATCCAAAGAGCTGTCACTCTCAGTGAAGCAAGCCATCATTAGGCTGAAAAAACAAAACAAACCCATCAGAGAGAGAGCAAAAACATTAGGTGTGGCTAAATCAACTGTTTTGAACATCCTTAAAAAGAAAGAACGCACCGGTGAGCTTAGCAACACCAAAAGACCCGGAAGACCACGGAAAACAATTGTGGTGGATGACCGAAGAATTCTTTCCCTGGTGAAGAAAACACCCTTCACAACAGTTGGCCAGATCAAGAACACTCTCCAGGAGGTAGGTGTGTGTGTGTCAAAGTCAACAATCAAGAGAAGACTTCACCAGAGTGAATACAGCCTCAAAAACAGGAAGGTCAGATTAGAGTTTGCCAAACAACATCTAAAAAAGCCTTCACAGTTCTGGAACAACATCCTATGGACAGATGAGACCAAGATCAACGTGTACCAGAGTGATGGGAAGAGAAGAGTATGGAGAAAATAACTGCTCATGATCCAAAGCATACCACCTCATCAGTGAAGCGTGGTGGTAGTTTCATAGCGTGGGCATGTATGGCTGGCAATGGAACTGGTTCTCTTGTATTTATTGATGATGTGACTGCTGACAAAAGCAGCAGGATGAATTATGAAGTGTTTTGGGCAATATTATCTGCTCATATTCAGCCAAATGCTTCAGAACTCATTGGACGGTGCTTCACAGTGCAGATGGACAATGACCCGAAGCATACTGCGAAAGCAACCAACAAGTTTTTTAAGGGAAAGAAGTGAAATGTTATGCAATGGCCAAGTCAATCGCCTGACCTGAATCCGATTGAGCATGCATTTTACTTGCTGAAGACAAAACTGAAGGGAAAATGCCCCAAGAACAAGCAGGAACTGAAGACAGTTGCAGTAGAGGCCTGGCAGTGCATCACCAGGGATGAAACCCAGCGTCTGTTGATGTCTATGCGTTCCAGACTTCAGGCTGTAATTGACTGCAAAGGATTTGCAACCAAGTATTAAAAAGTGAAAGTTTGATTTATGATTGTTAATCTGTCCCATTACTTTTGGTCCCTTAGAAAATGGGAGGCACATATATAAACTGTTGTAATTCCTACACCATTCACCTGATTTGTATGTAAATACCCTCAAATTAAAGCTGAAAGTCTGCAATTAAGGCACATCTTGTTTGTTTCATTTCAAATCCATTGTGGTGGTGTATAGCGCCAAAAAGATTAGAATTGTGTCGATGTCCCAATATTTATGGACCTGACTGTATGTACATACTTGTGTTTCTGCTGGCAAAATAAAATGAAATTGATTTTGCTTGTTGTTCTCTTTTGTAACTTACTTTTTTAATTAGTTTTGGGGGGGGGGGTGGTGGTTTTGGGAAGTGGATTACCTTCCTTAGGGCCGGTTCACACCGCAGTGCAAATCACATGCGATCTGTTCTATGCAAATTCAGCCATAAAGATAGTATGGCTGAATTCACATCCTGACCAAACTCGTACATGGCCCTTATTTTTGTTACGCAGCGGAATCAGATCACATGGGTGTTAACATCCATGCAAGCCGATTCCTTTCCGAATTTGCAGTTTGCAGGGCGATCTGCAAACTGATTTGGGGGTGTCATTAGCTTTCTATTGACACACACAGCAGTTTGCATATGGCAGTGTGAACTGTCTAAGTCGGATGCGATGCGGGAACCCGCAGTGGATTCGCAGGATTTCCGCATCACACTAGTGTGAACCAGTACTGATAAGTAATCTTCTCATTTATATTTGCATAGTCCTTACAGATATATATCAGCAGGAAGTGTAATGTGGCTGGAAACAGGAAGTGCTGTCTGCATATGGGCTGCAACCAATTGTGTAGTGACGCCAAATAAATCAATGAACCCCACCTACACCACATATAGCTCCCACATCCTCCCCTACATTGATCAAAAATGTAATTTCAGCTAGCTTGCGGCTATGATGTTATTGTCCTCCCAATCCATACCAAGCCCTTTGGCTCAGGGATGGATTTTAAGGGGAAGCCCACTCCAAATTTTATTATAAAACGGCGAGGGACCTCCCAAACTCCAGACCCTTTCTGAGCATGCAGCCTGGAGGTCAGGATGGGGGGACAAGTGAGGGCCTGCCCCCCTCCTAGACCAAACCAGGCCACATGCCTTTAACATGAGGGGGTGTATGCTTTGGGGTGGGGGGCTCTGTGCCCCCCCCACCCCAAAGCATCTTGTACCTATGTTGATGGGGACAAGGGCCTCTTCCCGACAACCTTAGTGGTTGAGGGGCTGATCGAAATGTGGAAGCCCCCATTAACAAGGGGGCCACCAGATCCTGGCCCCCCATGTGAATGGGTATTGGGTGCATCATACCCATTCACCTAAAAAGTGTAAAAATGTATTTAAAAATTGAGAAATTTTTTGTCCAATCTTTTATGTTAAAAAAGTGTCTCGCAATGGTCAATAGAGATGGTCCCCTGGTTCGAGTCAAAAGTATGTTTGAATCGAACATCGGGGGGTTGCCGAATCCTGAACATTATGGGGTGCTGGTGGGAAATTTGAGCGACCCATAATGCAGTGAAATTGTGGGGGAATGCCGCCCTCTTATTGGCCAAAGCATGCACATGACCTGCGTGTTTTGGCCAATCACAGCATGCTCTGCCGTGAGAGCCATAATTGGCCAAAGGCACCCTGCAATCATTGCTCAGCGGGTCGGAGTCCAAGCCCACACTATATAAGGCCACTTACACAGCGGCCGAATATAGTGAAAACATTTGCGGAGATGGCAAAAGGTTAGGCAGTGGCATGTAGTATAGGAATATATATGTACATTATGGTCTATATATAATACGCTGCATTCAGTGTATTTATTTATTACAGGTACTTATATAGCGCTGTCGCTTTACATATATATTGTACATTCACATCAGTCCCTACCCTCAAGGAGCTTACAATCTATGGTACCTAATTCACATTCATACATATACTAGGGCCAATTTGAACAGGATCTAATTTACCTACTTGCATGTCTTTGGCGTGTGGGAGGAAACCGGAGTACCTGGAGGAATCCCACGCAGACACAGGGACAGCATGCAAACTCCAGGCAGGTAGTGTTGTGGTTGGGATTTGAACCAGTGACCCTTTTGCTCCCAGGTGAAAGTGCTAACAACTACACCACTGTGTAGACTATATACAGTGCATGCACGCTCGGATAAGGGTTTGGCATATATTTTAAGATGAACTCCACGCCAAAATTAAACACAAATTTTGGGTAGGGGTCCCCTGCAAAGTCCGTACCAGGCCCTTCAGGTCTGGTATGGATTTTAAGGGGAACCCCATGCCAAATTTTGGGGAAAAGGGTGTTGGGGTCCCCCCACAATGAAAACCAGACCCCAAAGCACCTGCCCCATGTTGAGGGCATGTGGCCTGATAAGGTACGGAGGGGGCACGCTCACTCGTTTCCACCCCCCCTGCCATGCCAGGGCTGCATGCCTGGATAAGGGTCTGGTTTGGATTTTGGGGGGGGCCCAACACCATTTTTTATAAATTTCGGCGTGGGGTTCCCCTTAAAATCCATATAGGACCCGAAGGCCCTGGTATGGACTGGGGGGGACCCCCAACGCAATGCTTTTTCAATGATGTTTATCTATATTGCAGGGAACCAGCAATACATTTCAGCTGCAACTGATTTTAAATGTCAATTTTTCCTTTACAAATGTCATTTTGCGGTGGCACTGTTCTAAACATCACAGCAATCCATACGAAGGGGACCCCCAAGCACAATATTTAACCACTTGCCGACCGCCCGCCGCAGCGTGACAGCGGCAAAGTGTTTTGTTATCGCAAACCGCCGTCACTTGTCGCATGCTCACTGTGTTTTCCGAGGGGGCCAGGGAGCGGGTAGGGTGGACTCGATCGCCTCTGGCTACCCTCAATGGCCCCCTCGCAGTGAAAGAATGGAGGTCCGTGTATGTAAACACAGATCTCCGTTTTGACAGAGGGAGAAGGGCGGTGATCGCAGGCTTCCTGTATATGGAAGCCATGATCACTCCCCTCCCCCTGTCAGCCCAGCCCCCATACAGTTAGAACACGCCTAGGTAACACAATTAACCCTTAGAGCGCCCCTCCAGGTTAACCCCTTCACTACCAATGGCATTTCTACTGTAATCAGTGCATTTTTATAGCACTGATCACTGTATAAATGCCAATGGTCCCAAAAAAGTGTCTAAATGGTCCGACATGTCCACCGCAATATCGCAGTACCAGTAAAAATCGCAAATTGCCACTACTACTACCATTACTAGTAAAAAAAAAATAAAAAATAACCCCACAAATGAATTTTCATCATATGTAAACATGCCAACATTTGCGCAAACCAATCAATAAACGCCGATTTGCGATTTTTTTAAAATCAAAAATATGAGGAAGAATATAAATTGGCCAAAACCAATGAACTAAAAATTTTTTTTATATGTTTTTATTGGATTTGTATTTTAGCAAAAAGGAAGAAAAACTGGTTATTTTGCAAAATTGTTGCTCTTTTTTTATTGATAGCGGCGATCAGAAATGACGCAGAGGAGATCAAATACCACCAAAAAAAAGCTCTATTTGTGGGTAAAAAAGGACGCAAATTTTGGTTGGGTACAACGTGCATGACCACGCAATTATCAGATAAAGCAACGCAATGCCGAATCGCAAAAAGTGCTCTGGTCCTAAATCGTGAAATCCTTCCGAGGCTGAAGTGGTTTAAGGAATATTTCATGCTTTTTTGTTTTTTATTTTCACTTTAACCATTATTAAAACCAATGCTCCTGAAAAAAAACAATTGATTTATAAACTTTCTATTCATACATGTCCCCTAGGGCTAAGGCTGTTAAAATTAGAGCGAGGGGGTGGTAATGTTTTTTTTATGGCAATGAACTTGCATACAAGCATTAAATGGAGAAATTCTGAAACCACAAGTCCAACCCCAGCTGACATCCAACGCTTAGAACATGTGATCTGAGAGGCATCTTCCCAGGCAAATAGAGTTCGCATGTGTGTAGATTTACTCCAGGTTTGTGAGAGTTGAAGTCGTAATTGCCTTTAATTGGGAGTTATTTTAAGGCACTGCTGGAGTAGATTTGGGAGGTATAGTAAATCAGGGCCAATGATCCCAAACACAAAGCCAAGGAAACTCTCAATTGGCCCCGCCAATCACCTGACTTGAATCCAATAGAAAATCTATGGAAACAACTAAAGATCACAGTTCATAGAAGAGGCCAATGGAACATTCAAGATTTGAAGACTGTTTGTGTGGAAGAATGAGCCAAATAACACCTGTGCAATGCACGTGGCTAGTTTCCCCATACAAGAGGCGTCTTGAATCTGTCATTACAAACAAAGGATTTTGTACAAAGTATTGAGTAAATTTCAGTTACAGAGTTCAATGCCTTTTCCCTGTGTCATTCCATTTTATTACACATAACTTCATTTCTGAACTTATTTGTTTTGGTTTATTTGTATGTATGGATTGCATGGGTTGTTATCAACATGTGGTGAAAATATCATGTCAATAGCAACTTTAGAAATATATTTAACTAGAAAAATGGTGACGTGTTCAATACTTATTTTATCTGCTGTATATACAGTTGTACCCATAAGTTTACATACCCTGGCAGAATTGATTTATTTCAAGTACTTATATAGCACCATCAATTTAGGCAGCGCTTTTACATATACATTGTACATTCACATCAGTCCCTACTCTCAAGGAGCTTACAATCTAAGGTCCCTAACTCGCATTCATACATACACATACTAGGGCCAATTTAGACAGGGTCTAATTAACCTACCAGGATGTCTTTGGAGTGTGGGAGGAAACCTGAGTACCCGGCGGAAAAGTTTACATACCCCAGTTCCTAATACCATGTATTGCTGCCTTTAACATCAATGACAGCTTGAAGTCTTTTGTGGTATTTGTGGATGAGGCTCCTTTTCTCCTCAAATGGTAAAGCTACGCATTCCTCTTGGCAAAAAGCCTCCAGTTCCTGTAAATTTTTGGGCTGTCTTGCATGAACTGCACATTTGAGATCTCCCCAGAGTGGCTCAATGATATTGAGGTCAGGAGACTGAGATGGCCCCTCCAGAACCTTCACTTTATTCTGCTGTAGCCAATGACAGGTCGACTTGGCCTTGTGTTTTGGATCATTGTCATGTTGGAATGTCCAAGTATGTCCCATGCTCAGCTTCCTGGCTGATGAATGCAAATGTTCCTCCAGTATTTTTTTTATAACATACTGCATTCATCTTGCCATCAATTTTGACCAAATTTACTGTGCCTTTGTAGCTCACACAGTAGGAATGGTGTACCTTTCATCATAGGCCTTGTTGACACCTCTCCAAATGTAGCATTTATGTTTGTGGCCAAAAAAGCTAAAATGTGGTCTCATCACTCCAAATGACTTTGTGCTAGAAGGTTTGAGGCTTGTCTCTGTGCTGTTTGGTATGTTGTAAGCGGGATACTTTGTGGCATTTGCGTAGTAATGTCTTTCTTCTGGCGACTCGACCATGTAGCCCATCTTTCTTCAAGTGCCTCCTTATTGTGCATCTTGAAACAGCCACACCACATGTTTTCAGAGAGTCCTGTATTTCACCTGAAGTTATTTGTGGGTTTTTCTTTGCATCCCAAACAATTTTCCTGGCAGTTGTGGCTGAAATCTTAGTTGGTCTACCCGACCGTGGTTTGGTTTCAACACAATCCCTCATTTTCCACTGCTTGATTAGAGTTTGAACACTGCTGGTTGGCGTTCTCAATTCCTTGGATATCTTATTTTATATCTCTTTCCTGTTTTATACAGTTCCACTGCCTTTTCCTGCAGATTCTTTGACAATTATTTTGCTCTCCCCATGGCTCAGAATCCAGAAACATCAGTGCAGCACTGGATGAAAGATGCAAGGGTCTGTCAGGAGTCCAGAAACTCATTGACCTTTTATACACACTAATTACAAGCAAACAGATCACAGGTGAGGATGGTAGCCATTCAAATCCATTTGTGTCAACTTGTGTGCATGTTATCAGGCCAAAATCGCCAGGGTATGTAAACTTTTGATCACGGTAATTTGGGTAGTTTGTTGTCATTATGATTTAAAAAGAGTAAACACAGTTGATTGATAATAAATGGCTTCAGCCAAACACTAACCATGAGTGAAAGAAAAGTTTTTGTGTTCTCATTCATATTCTCTGAAAAATGGCCAAGAAATCCTAAATTCTGCCAGGGTATGTAAACTTATGAGCACAACTGTATACAGTATCTCACAAAAGTGAGTATACCCCTCATATTTTTATGTAAATATTTTATTCTATCTTTTCATGTGACAACACTGAAGAAATGACACTTTGCTACAATATAAAGTAGTGAATGTACAGCTTGTATAACAGTGTAAATTTGCTGTCCCCTCACAATAATTCAACAAACAGCCATTAATGTCTAAACCACTGGCAACAAATGTGAGTACACTCTTAAGTATGGAACCTTTTGGTTATTGATGTGTTTCTATCAATGTAAAACAAGAGTACAGCTCCTTGAAGTTGGGACAGGTGAACCCGTGTATCTTTTTCAAACCATAGTCGTATGGCATGCAAAAATAAATAACATCTATATATACAGTAGGATGTAGATAAATCATTTAGCAGGTGAATAAGTATATCAGTGCTATTGAATACAAAGACCACTTTAAATACACTTAGAAAATCATTTCAAAAGATTCAGATGCATAATGAAATGGCAGTGAGCTGTCTATGGAGTTCCAGCCCTGGAAGATTCTGCATGGATAGAACACTTCAATTGAATAAATATTCATTGTGAAATCACTTTGCACTGCTGCACATATCAGGACAAAGTGTTAACATCCCTGTTTATTGATGTTGCAAAGTGTGAAGTGGTTGACTACTGACGATTATCATATCAGATGGCACAATAAGGCCAATCAATTTCTTCTGTTTAAAAAAAATAAATTGGTATCCTACGTGTCTAACATTGTAGCACTTATGTTATTTCTTACCTGCAACAGCTGAGTGTTTTGTTTTCCACTAAAAAAAGATCAAGAGGTTCTAATCAATATACTAAATATAACTAAGTAGAAAAATCCCTTGCCTCATGAGCCAGGGAAATATGATCTGCATTTTCCTTTACATGATAACATGTTTGTATTCTTGCTATGGTTGTTTCACACTTGACTGGGTTCTGTGCAAGGGGATTCTTAGACTCTACTATTTAATGACTACCTGTGACTGTAAGAATGAATAGTACACCCCTTTGTTTGTTAAAAAATGTTCACATTTGAACATGGCAATGAATGATTGGGTGTAAATTAACTCTGAGTAACTGAATAAAGGAACAATAATTTAAAACATGGTTGGGGAACCCATAAAGGATGTCATAGAATTCCGCCAGGGTAAAGCACCGAAAATGTTGGTGCTTGTGCCTAATTCATGTGCCTGTGAGACACCGGTGCATGAATATGTTGTTGCCCGTATTGTGGTCGGAATGGACAAACTGGAAACTCCTTCCTCAGCATCCTCCCTCACACGTACATGTACACGTACATGTATTACTGAGAAGTTTTGTAATGGGGTGCCAGATAGGGAACTGAAAGTCTAGTTCCCCATCAAGTCTGCTTTATAGAACTGGGCAGATTCATAGCCACTATTCAGTCTCATAGCGACTTTCGAATCTGCCCATGATGTGTGCTGTCAATCAGAAGTAATGCAAGCCTGATGGGGAACTAGTTTTTCACTTCCCCATCGGGCTCCGCCCACTTGGTGAAAAGTAATTTCCCAAATACGGGCATTGTCAATATTTGGGTAATAACATCCCTTATATCCCCGAATACACTTTGCTTTATGCCAGGAAATCTCCCAGCCAACAGTTAAATGGAGTTGGGATACAGCACTGTGTTGGAAGCTGTCATACATGATAGCTTCCCAGCACAGGCATTGCTCTGAGTACTGGTGTACCTCTAATCTGAGAACTGGTGATATATTAAGAATAACTACCTAAATTTGTTGCACGTGTTGGTACTAGGCCAGTGGAATATTGATCCATGTATGTGTAGCGGTACCCTCATTGGGGCTGCTGGTGATTGTAGTCTCCCACCCTGTACAGACAGGCACATGAATTTCCAGACACACTTCAGTTAACCACTTAAGGACCGGAAGGATTTCCAGCTTTAGGACCGGAGCCCTTTTTGCGATTCGGCGATGCGTCGCTTTAACTGACAATTGCGCGGTCGTGCGACGTTGTACCCAAACGAAATTTGCGTCCTTTTTTTCTCTCAGGCATGCCTCCCAGTCCTCCTGACTGTGTGCCTGACGCTGTTTTGTTTTTTCTTTTTTATTATTCATTTAAGTATTTTTTCCAAAAAATTGTGTTTGAAAGACCGCTGCCGAAATACCATGTGACATAAAATATTGCAACAACCGCCATTTTATTCTTTAGGGTCTCTGCTAAAAGAAAAAATATATAGTTTGGGGGTTCTAAGTGCGTTTCTAGCAGATAATACTGCATTTTTACTTGTAAGCCACAAATGTCAGAAAAGGTTTGGTCTTTAACCACTTAACAACCGCCCTATAGACAAAAGACGTCTACAGGGCAGTTGCTTGACTGTGGGGGGACGTACTATGACGTCCTCCCATGAATGCGCTTCCTGCGCGCCCTCTGGGGCGCGCACTCGGGAACATACGTGTCACTGATCGCGGTGAATGGCCGCTGTGATCACATGTAAACAAGCCAGCGCTTCCACCGGCTTTTCTCTCTCCTCTTGCATTGCGAGAGGAGAGAGGGGGAAGAGAGGATGTGTAATGCCCACAGCACTGCTAAGTGACAGCATGCACCCCCACCATCCATCTATCTCCCACCCAGTCATCATCACCCCATCCATCCACCACCCACCCAGCCATCATCACCCCATCCATCCACCACCCACCCAGCCATCCTCACCCCATCCATCCATCCACCACCCACCCAGCCATCCTCACCCCATCCATGCTCACTCAAGCAGCCATCCTCGCCCAATCCATGCTCAGCCACCTATCCTCACCCATCAATCCATCCATGTTCACACATCCAGCCATGCTCACCCATCCATGCTCACCCACCCAGCCGTGCTCACCCAGCCATCCATCCATGCTCACCCACCCAGCCGTGCTCACCCAGCCATCCATCCATGCTCACTCAGCCATCCAGCCATGCTTACCCACCCAGCCATGCTCACCCACCCAGCCGTGCTCACCCAGCCATCCATCTATGCTCACCCAGCCATCCATCCATGCTCACTCACCCAGCCATCCATCCATCCATGCTCACCCATCCATCCATCCATGCTCACCCAGCCATCCATCCATGCTCACCCACCCAGCCATGCTCACCCATCCATCCATCCATCCGTGCTCACCCACCCATCCGTGCTCCGTCATCCCCATCCATGACTCATCCATCCCCTTCCATGGCTCATTTGTGCCTCGTTCATACTCATCCATACCACATCAGTTCTCATCTGTGACACATCCATGCCACTACAGCGCCCATCCGTGCCACTACAGTGCCCATCCATGCCACTACACTGACCATCCATGCCACTACACTGACCATCCATGCCACTACACTGCCCGTCCATGCCACTACAGTGCCCATCTGTGCCACTGCAGTGCCCATCCGTGCCACTACAGTGCCCATCTGTGCCACTACACTGCTCATCCGTGCCACTACCCTGCCCATCTGTGCCACTACAGTGCCTATCCATGCCACCACAGTGCCTCACAATAGTGTAAAAGGTAGTCAAATTAGATTTGAAATGTATGCCCCTAGAACATCTGACGGTGCTCCCTGCATGTTGTCACACATGTGGTATCGCCATACTCGGGAGGAGTAGCGGAATATATTTTGGGGTGTCATTTTTGCTAGGTACATGCTGTGTGTTAGAAATATTGTATAAGGGCCAGTTCACACCATAGAAACGCAGTCCGAATGCGTTCCGGATGTTTTTCTGCATGCGCATTTTTGACACTTTTCCGGTCCGTTCCGGTGCATTTATTGATGCGTATTTGATGCAGTCCAGTGCAGTTTTTTCCCCCTTTTTTTCTTAGGACATGTGCATTCCAGTGCATTTTTGGTGCATGTAGGTGCATTCCAGTGCATTTTTGGTGCATGTAGGTGCATTCCAGTGCATTTTTGATGCATTTTACCACGTTCCAGTACAGTTCAGTGCATGAAAAATGCAGCATGTTCTACTTTTTTTTCTGGAGCTGGAACTGACTGGAACTGACTGCACTGGTGTGAACTATGCCATTGGAAACCATATAACCTACTTTCCATGCATTTTTGATGCAGAATAAAAAGGTACTGGACTGCATGTGGTGTGAACTGGCCCTAAATGGACAACTTTGTGTAAAAAAAAAAAAAAAAAAAAAAAAAAAAAAAAAAA
>BLSH010342451.1:1276033-1295081 GCA_018402905.1 Glandirana rugosa
TTTCTTACCTGTCAAAAAAACCCTAAAAGACTCGCGACGTGGTATATAAAATGTTTAGATTTCCTTTCAACATCTGCTTTTAACATGTTACATACCGGTCGGAATTGGTGAAGGGATGGCTTAGTATCATTTTACTGCAGTCGTCCCTGACGAGGAGCGAGGCCCGCCTGCAGTATACTGCAGGCGGCGAAGAGCGCCGATGACGCCCGGGGGTCCCCGAGCGTCTCGCCGCTAGTGCCTAACGAACAGATGGCCCCCCAACACAGTGCACGAGAGGAGCGTTAGTGACCAGCTGTGATTGGACACAGCCGGTCACGTGGTAAAGAGCCAATTTTATTGGCTCTTTACCCCGATCTGGGGGGGACACAACCCCCCGGTAGACAAGCAATCCGTGATCGCCGCTCTGCGAGCCCCTGGGGGCCCGCAGTAGCCGCGAGAAGCGGCGGACGTCATATGACGTCCGCCCGGAGCGAGGAGCAGTCCCTGCTGACGTCATTTTACTATGATTCGGTAGGGAAGTGGTTAAGGCTGGCCATACATTGTACAATTTTCGTCTACAACTTTCCTTTAGATTTGTAAAATATATGGTGCAGCGCTCAGAAAATCCCAAAAAAACTGTCCATTCTTTTTAAAATTCTTAATTAGGACCCGCCACCAAGGTGTTTCTTGCAGGGGTGACATTCAAACATATGCTTGAAGCTTCAGGAAAGGTATCGGAGACCATCACCGTCACCTAAACACACTGGTCCTTACCAAATGGACCGGACCCCCATTACAGAGGTCAGATCAACATGATGTCACCTGTCAGGTTCCCGATAGTCAAATAGTTTCTAGCTTGACATACTACAGCATATTGGGTTTATTTTTACACTGGCTGTTACTGAGTGATGAGCCGGATGAACGAAGGACGCTGGGAGAGGTGATCAAGGACTGAAACGGAGGTGATAATCACGGTCTGGATTGACCTCGGTGACTATCGGGAACCTGACCAGTGACATCATGTTGATCTGACCTCTGTAATGGGGGTCCGGTCCATCTGGTAAGGACCAGTGTGTTTGGGTGACGGTGATGGTCTCTGATACCTTTCCTGAAGCTTCAAGCATATGTTTGAATTTCACCCCTGCAAGAAACACCTTGGTGGCGGGTCCTAATTAAGAATTTTAAAAAGAATGGACAGTTTTTTTGGGATTTTCTGAGCGTTGCACCATATATTTTACATTACTGCCTATCCTAAAGACTTGTGCATAGCTGCTGGGATTTGGGAACTACATTGCATTCTAGTGTGCCCCCAAACGCAGTGGCTTGAGTTGTTTCCTTTAGATTTACCAAAACCATATAATATGAGGTCAACCTAAATACTTTCAATTTTGTTTGCAATCAGGCAGGCACTTCCACTACATAGTTGAAGGTAAATCTAAAAGAAATTGAACAAGAATATTGTACAATGTATGGCCAGCTTTAGTGTTTCTGTGCCTTATACGTGGCCAGGTTTTTGGGCTATTAGAACTAAAATCTAAAAGCCCATCCTGGTACTTATTTAGCACACAGTATTTTCCCAATTTGTCTTACTGACACATTAAATGTCCTAGGTTAGTGGTGTTTGGATAAAGGATTTTTTTTTTTACTGAATTATGAATTAATTGACAGTCTTGTACTAGCTAGTGTTTCTCAACTTCTTTCCAGTCAAGGCACCCTTTAGAATTATGCACAATCTCAAGTCACCCATGTCTAAAATGTGAACATATAGCAGCACCCACACTCGTAGAACACCTAACATTAGAAGTGATTTATTCTTACAAAGCAAATACAGTAAAACCTTGGATTGCGAGTAACGCGGTTAATGAGCATTTCGCAATACGAGCAGTTTTTTTTTTAAAATTCTGAATCAGTTTGCGAGAGCTGTCTCGCATAACGAGCAGAATTTCGTCTTTGTGCATGCAATACTGCATGTGGCCAGAGGTGCGAGGGGGCTGGTGAGCTCGGAATTCCCTAAAGTGTAAACAGTTCTCAAGCACCTCCAAATGATTCCGACCTCTTACAGGCTCACCAGTGCCACCACACCTCTGGCCACATGTGGTATTACATACACTAGGCGCTCCTGAACCTCTGGCCACATACAGTACTGCATTGACAAGGAGTGAACGTGGAATCAATTAACGGCGTTTCCATTGTTTCCTATGGGGAAACATGCTTTGATATACGAGTGATTTGGATTACAAGCATTCTCCTGGAATGGATTATGCTCGTAATCCAATGTTCCACTGTACACCTTTGCACGTACGATATGAACTAGTAATCCAGTGTTTCTCTTCTCCCTCAGACCACTGAAAAATAAAGGAAAATGGTCCATAAGAAGTCTTTAACATTTTTAGATAATTGGCATGCTTATCTGGTACAGTGGCAAAAATAATTTAGATTTTTGTAAGCTAGCCCACTTACAAAGAAATGAATAATTGTTATCATAGGTATAATTTTAAATGATAGAGACAAAATATCAACCAAAAATCCAGAAAAAAAAAACATGTTACAAATGTTATAAATCGAGATGCAGTTCAGTGAGTAAAATACATATTTGATCCCCTACCAACCAGCAATAATTCTGGCTCTACAGACTGGCTACAGTATGTGCTCATGTGGTACACAGATTAGTCCTGTCAATTTAGGAAGGTGCTCATAACAACAACTCATTATGTGTCTAAAAAACACCTTTCCACAGAATCTTTCTTTCATTCAAATTTCCCCATCATGAGCAAGACCAAAGAGCTGCCAAAGGATGTTGGGGACAAGATTGTAGACCTGCACAAGGCTGGAATGGGCTACAAGACCATCAGCAAGAAGCTTGTTGAGAAGGAGACAACTGTTGGAGCAATTTTTCCCAAATGGAAGAAATCTAAAATAACCACCAATTGCCCTCGGTCTGGAGCTCCATGCGATTTTGGCTCAAGGGGTAAGGATTATCATGAGAAAAGTCAGGGATCGACCCAGAACTACATTGGAGGAGCTTGTGAATGATCTCAAGGCAGTTGGGACCAGAGTCACCAAACAAACCATTGGTAACACAATACGCCGCCATAGATTGAAATTCTGCAGCGTCCCCAAGGTCCCCCTCCTCAAGAAGGCACATGCACAAGCCTGTCTGAAGTTTGCCAATGAACACCTAAATGATTAAGAGAAGGATTGGGAGAAAGTGCTATGGTCAGATGAGACCAACATTGAGCTCTTTGGCATTAACTCGGCTTGCTGTGTTTGGTGGAAGAAAAATGCTGACCATGACCCTAAGAACACCATCCCTACAGTCAAGCATGGAGGTGGAAACATTATGCTTTGAGGCTGTTTCTTTGCTAAAGGTACTGGTTGACCTTGCCGCATTGAGGGGCCAATGGACGGGGCTATGTATTGTAAAATCTTGTATGAGAACCTTCTTCCCTCAGCCAGAAAACCTGAAGATGGGTCATGGATGGGTCTTCCCGCAAACCTGGAATTGTGTTGTGTTGTGTGCAAACCTGGTAACCAACTACAAGAAACACCTTACTTTTGTCCTCTACGCCAAGTACTAAGCCATGTTTTACTCGGGGATCAAATACTTATTTCACTTTTTACTGAATTGCAACTCCGTTTATAACATTTGTATCACATATTTTTTCTGGATTTTTGCTTGATATTCTGTCTCTATCATTTAAAATAACCCATGATAACAATTCTAGAGCCTTCATTTCTTTGTAAATGAGCAAACTTCCATAATCTGCAGGGGATCAAATAATCATTTTCCACACTGTAGATGACATCTGAATTTTTTATTTGGTTTCAAGAAACTTTAACACAGTTGTGAGCTCTGATATATCTCCAACATTTTGGCATGCTATTACAATCATTTTGCCTTGTGGTAGAAAGATCATGTCCCAGACAACTCCTCAATGGTAGCCTTACCTGAAACACATCTTTATCTTTGTCAGGACCTAAAGTATAATCACAATTCTTTTAGGATGGTACTGTAAGAACTAAAGCGTGTCAGTGACTAATGGGTTGGACCAATGAAGTGAACGTTTTACTGTCACATTTCAAAATAAATGTCTTGATGTCCAACGTACACATTAAACTGTGTTCATTCTTTGTTTTGAGTGTGGCAATTCAAATATATACAGCACTGAGCAGGTCTAATAATGTGGCCGATGGCCGTTTTTTATGGGCAAAAAGGCATACTTAAATCAGAGTTTGTCAGGAGCATGGAGTGATTAAGTCATCAGCCTTCCAGTTACTGACATTGCCTGGAGAGCTGTGGAGTGACCTTGTGCATCTGTGTCTAGCAAAGGTCACAAGTGTGTGTGCTGATGAGACATTAATAGTGTCTGGCCTCCTATTGTCTTAAACAAATGTCATTGCCGACTTTCTTGGAATGTGTCACATTCTCTTAACATACTATAATCTGCTGACCTTTGACCATGTTATTCAATGCGTCTTTATTTTCAAGAAGACAAATGTCCCTGTAATTAATGGTTGCACAAGCAGTAATTTTATAAAAACATATTCTATAATTAGCATGCACATATTTAAAACAAACATTGCTTTTCCAGTTTTGAGGAAAATAGTTTTATTCCCCTGGAAATGTAAGCAGTAACAAAAATTAGTAATAGTTAGCAATGCGTGCTATCAAAAATGATCATACACTGTTCTTGGCATTATTTTGATTGTTCAAAAGAATAACAAATTGTATTCTGCATATATTCCTACAGATTTTGCCACTAGTGTTAATATTTTTTTTTCTTTTTTTTGTTGTACAATTTAAAGCTTTTTGTTTGAGTGTACTCATTCTACAGGGTGGGCCATTTATATGGATACACCTTAATAAAATGAGAATGGTTCTTGATATCAACTTACTGTTTGTAGCACATTAGTATATGTGAGGGGGGAAACTTTTCAAGATGGGTGGTGACCATGGCGGCCATTTTGAAGTTGGCCATTTTGAATCCAACTTTTGTTTTTTCAATAGGAAGAGGGTCATGTGATACATCAAACTTATTAGGAATTTCACAAGAAAAACAATGGTGTGCTTGGTTTTAACGTAACTTTATTCTTTGATGAGTTATTTACAAGTTTCTGACCACTTATAAAATGTGTTCAATGTGCTGCCCATTGTGTTGGATTGTCAATGCAACCCTCTTCTCCCTCTCTTCACACACTGATAGCAACACCACAGGAGAAATGCTGGCACAGGCTCCCAGTATCCGTAGTTTCAGGTGCTGCACATCTCGTATCTTCACAGCATAGACAATTGCCTTCAGATGACCCCAAAGATAAAAGTCTAAGGGGGTCAGATCGGGAGACCTTGGGGGCCATTCAACTGGCCCACGACGACCAATCCACTTTCCAGGAAACTGGTCATCTAGGAATGCTCGGACCTGGCTGTCAATGACCTTGGTCAATGGCTGTAAACAAAGAGAAACTTTTAAATAACTCATGAAAGAATAAAGTTACGTTAAAACCAAACACACCATGTGTCACATGACCCTCTTCCTATTGAAAAAACAAAAGTTGGATTCAAAATGGCTGACTTAAAAATGGTCACCACCCATCTTGAAAAGTTTCCCCCCTCACATATACTAATGTGCCACAAACAGGAAGTTAATATCACCAACCATTCCCATTTTATTAAGGTGTATCCATATAAATGGCCCACCCTGTATAGTCAGAAGTATGAAGATGTGATGGAGATGAAGATGTGATCTCTTTTTAACAGCTCATTTGCACCAGGCATGTTGAACTTTGTTGAGCAATGCAGGTTCAACGCAAGAACCTAAAAACAATTGTGCCCTGTTCAGGCCACACAATGCACAATCCACAAAAGCAACCATCAACCTGCATCAATGCAACACGTCTATCAATATACAAGAGAAAACAATATTAGTATTTTGACCCTTTTATGTGGCATGTATAGAAAAATTCATTTAAATATCGCAGTTCAGCATGCCTTAAAACACAGTGCAACGTGTTAAAAACACATTTTAATGCATGTCAACGCACATTGTGCATTGTGGTGTAACCAAGCTCTAAGTCATTTTCTCTTTTGCCATAAGACAACTGCTGCCACTTTTTTTTAACCATAAGTTTTCATTTAAAGCTGAACTCGCATTTTCTTTTCCATGCAGTGGGGTTGTGCCTGCACTGCATGAGTTAACTGCTTTTTTTGTCTGGGGAATTGGGGAACCCGAGATATACACGCCTAATCCTCTGATCCTCCCAGCGCAAGACTGCCCCCCCCCCCCCCCCCCATGGTCTAGTGGTCTTGGCCAGTGGAATGTTCCTGACATCATCTGGAATGTTCCTGACATCACCTCTCCCATAGACCAGCTCTGGACATGAAGGCATCAGGAACAGTCCACCTCTGGATGTGAAGGCGTCTGGAACCGTCCACCGCTGGCCGTGGGGGATCTGGGGAGTAAGCCAGTACATTTGTAAGATTAGCTAAAGATGGTAGGAAGGAGGTATAAGAAGGTAAAGACATACATACTAAAAGGAAGGATTACAAGGATGTGGTAAAGATTATGCTTACATTGCCAAGACAAGAAGAAAGTCCATCGAGTTCAACCAACATAAAATAAAAAAACAAGTGTCATGAAGCTTTTCCTGCTGGGAATGTAGGAATCTGATTTAGGTCACGTTTAGTGGTGTAGACGAAGATATTCTGAATAATTAGTAGAAAACCTAAGTTGATGTTAAATAGATGCATCTGTGGTTTATTAAACCACAGCTTCAAACAATTAAAATTTGGTGATTGACAAGTGAGTCTTGGTGAACATAAATTCAAATAGTAGATGATCATTGAGAATATTCATAGTTTGTGATAGGCTTGGGGCTATGCTCTACTTCCAATTCTTAAGAAGGCAGAGTTGAGGTGCTATGAGGGCATGTGTTACAAATGCTTGCAAGAATGTAGGCCAGTTATCTATACCTATACCCAAAAGGTATTTTGTGGAGAAAAAATTGGCCGTAGGAGGAGCTTATATAATGAACAAAACTAACAGCTGCCACTTTTATGTGAATGCTTTCAAATCAGGCGATTTGAATTAGAAACACAATGTGTGATTTCAATTTTAAAAATATGAAAGACCTATAGTTCTCATGCATGGCCTGCCCCCATACATCAGAAATGTGGTTGTTGATCATTCCTGGCTGCATTTCTGTAGGGGGTACATATAAGTAGCTTTACATTTTTAACCTTTTTGCAATTGTCTGAATCAGATCCTCTGATGCCATTTGAAAATACACAATTGTTGGCCACACTAAAATAATGTTTAAAAAAAAAAAAAAAAAAGCTGCAGCACCATGTAGGGTTGTCCACATGAGCAATTGGCATTACATTTCAGTAATGAATTTGTTTTTTAAACTGTAGAATACTGCTCCAGCTGTGATTGGACACAGCTGATCATATAGGCAAAGAGCCATGTCCCTTTGCCGAGATCGGGGTCGCGCCGCTTCCCAGGAACATGGCGGGTCCGCGATCGCCGCACTCCCGGGTAATCTGGGCGCTGCCCTATGACGTCATCCCAGAACGAGAGCCGCACCGCTCCACCGTCATTTGACGGTGGGCAGGCGGCAAGTATTTAGGGCTCCAGTAAACCAGAAGTGATGTCATGACCTTGTTTCCGGATAGCCAATCCCGGCCTTGCTCCGGTATCCAGGCACCCGGCGCCGGCTGGTCGCTCGGTGGAACGGGAGAGCCCGGGTGGACCGGTGGGAGGGGGAACCCCTCCAGCTGCTTGTCATAACAATCGAGCGGCTCCTTAGCCGCATCTGTTGTTATCACAAGAAAGCCGGCTGCAGGCACCATGCTGGTGCAACCACTTGAAGCATAATGACATACAGGTAAGTGATTTTGCAGCAAGTGGTTAAAAAAAACCCACTTGCCCAGACCCTGGGCTTTCAGGGCCAACATTAGCTTTAACAAGCTTATCATGAAGAAAAGGTGTCCTCTTATAAGAAATCAAAACGCATACATCTAAATTCAGCAAGACTAATGGCCCGTACAATTATCGGCCGAAAATTGTCGTACGACAGCCTGTTGTGCGATAATCCGACCGTTAGTACGCTCTATTTGACAGCCGATTTTGAATTCTCAACCAACAGCAGTTGTATGAGCAAACTAAAAAAACTTTTGTCTGCCGACAAGGCATCTTCTGATTTTCGGGTCGTGTGTACAGAAGTTGGACAAACAGTTGTAAGTACAAACACGCATCATGCTCGGAAATCCAGGAAGTGTTCGGTCGTGTAAACCTGCGTCCGTAATTCACAATTCACATTCACCTGAACTTCCTCTTTATACGCTCGTAACATGCTACTACGTTTGGCTTTGTCAAACGATAATTTGACTACCGTCAGTATGCTAGACAAAATCACGGACAGCCGATTTTGGGAAAAGTTGGATGTGCAGTCGTACAACAATCGCATCATGTGTACGAGGCTTTAGATCGTCCTTTAACATATTCCATTGATTTTAAATGATCTTACTGATATTGGGAGATAATGCATTGTATTTGAGGTTGCACTTTATAGGGTTTTATTCTAAACCTTTTCGCTTGTCCAGATTTAATAATGGTAAATCCAACAATTTGAGTGGATAACCCCTCTTCTCAAATGCACACTTCATGCCTCATAGGCTATATTTTATCATCTCAAATTAGTAAATAACATGTTTGAGATGGAGGCTTTGAGGGTGTTGTAGGGAATTCCTGTCAGTTGGTTTAACAAAGGATCTGTCTTGAGAGTATCACCATCGCTATATACTAATGTGTCAAAGAAAGCAATCTCCTTTCTTAATCATTATGGTAAATTGAAATGTGGGTATACTGCTGCCTAAGGAAGATTGGACATTGGCAAACAAAGCTATTAGTCAGCCAGGATATCCTTTCCCACCCTCATCATACTTCAGTTTTTTGCTAATTTCCAAGGAGAATGGGTATCTTCTGTTCTGAGAGAAACAAACCCTTTTCACTAGACTTTTTTTCTGTTTTTATGAAGATTTTTCTTCAGTCAAGCTTCTTTGCTTACTACAGAGTCAAAGGTGCTCTTTTATGCAGTTTTTCCAGATCGGCCAGTACTAAGCATACTTGAAGGCTGTTTCCGAACCCCACCATGGTGAAAATTCAGGGCCAGCTTATAATTTGAGCTTTGGGCACTGGGCTCTGCCTTGGGCACTCTCCAGACACTTGGTGTACTGTGTTGGCGGCAGAGAGCTTGACAGGTCCATGACTGTGATACACCCACTGGTGGAATCCAGTCCCTGAAGACTCCTTGGGGATTTCATGGACATTTTATACAATAAAACAACAATAATTTGAGCTTTGGGCACTGGGTGCTGCCTTTGGCACTCTCCAGACACTTGGTGTACTGTGTATAGGTTATCCCCTTATCCTGGCCTTCCAATATAAAATATGATCAAAAAACGCACCTCATCCCAAATATTCTAAAGTTTTTAATGGGTAAGGAGGTTCCCAAATAGGATTATACGGTGCAGAGTGACAAAGATCAGAGACTTTATAAAATGTATCAGATTGTATTAATACATATTGTATAAAAAAGGACAGGACATAGAAAATAATCTTATATGACACATTAAAAACATGTAGTATCTTGGAGGGGGGTTACCCCTATGGAGGTGCAGAAAGTGGGTCAAAGAAATCCCGACATGTTTCGCCTTTCACAGGCTTCCTCAGGGGACTGAGTTGACACCCACCAATCACATGCTCTTTAAATGAAAATATACATACATATAATTAGAACATAATATTAAAATAATTAAACAATTACAACTAGATATAATTGATGCATGATGTAAGACCATCCCCTCTACATAGGCTTCATGGAAATCTTCCCCCTAAAAAGGTGAGTACACTTACCAGGAATCACCATCCACAAGGTCAAAGGCCATGGAGCCCCATGGCCCAAAGGGACCCAGCAATCAGCGATTGCAGAGGATGCACAGAGTCCAGGCTGAAGTAAAAATAACAGAAATTTAATGTAAATACCTCACTATGCAAATAGAGCCCAAAAATAGTTTAAAGGAATTTTAGTACAAAATGAACATGCCCAACATATATGTGTATATGGCATGATAGGGACAAAATGTCTCCTAATTTTTTCAAAATGAAGCTGGGTTAGAAAAATAGAAGGTAACTATGAACTTACATGTACAGAAGGATGAATTGAAAAATCCACTAGGGGCGCTGTGATAAAAACTAACGAGGGAGGAACTCAAGTATAAGCAGAAAAATGATGGTATCCAATCCGCAAGTGACACTGATATAAATCAACCTTATGATGATGAAAGCAGTCTTGTATGTCTGAATTTTTGTTTCCAAACTATGAGTTAAAGATACTCCTTAATCGCCTAAAAGCAAAAAACAAAGTCATAGTATAAAGGAATCCATAAGGGGTGCTAGCATGGAGATAAAAAGATGAGCCTCTTTGATTTAATGAAAGTGTTACAAGTAAAGAGCAGGGTAGCAGAAAAGCTAAACTTAGTGTATTAAGAGAGGAACCTACAAGGCACCAACTAGTATACATCCAGCCATTTCTCTTTAATTTGCAACTATGCAGGAGTTAAATATAAGCGAGCATAACATATTAAACAAAAGGAAGATACAAAGAGGCAGAGATATTGTTAGATCTAGATTATTCAAAAAAAACCAAACACCCTTGTTCCACTATAAAGGCAAACGACAAGCAAGATCACCGCTCACACCAACGGCAGGTGTCAACACAGATGGTTACCTTAGAGAATTGCTGAAAGTACATGTGCCCCCAGTCTCCTGCTTGGTCTCACGCTGGAGACGCCAGCTTTATGCACCCTCCACTCGGCCGGCGTCTGACGTCACCGGCCGAGTGCGGACGTGACCTATGACAGGCGCATGCGCCCGTCCCAGGATTCCCGCTGGGACTGCAAGTCCCATACTGCCAAATGGTAGGCGGGACAGAGGAGAGGCAAGGGCGAACTCGCCCAACATATGCGATAGCATATAGTGCCTCCCCAAATCCCGCCTTGGATGTATAGCCATGGCAACCGGGAAAAATAACTTGATGTACTGTGTTGGCGGCAGAGAGCTTGACAGGTCCATGGCTTTGATACACCCACTGGTGGAATCCAGTCCCTGGAGACTCCTTGGGGATTTCATGGACATTTTATACACGAGGGCTACAACACTTTTTAAATGTCGGGTACACCTTGCAGTTTCTGCATTGTACTAGCTTGTGCATGTGCTCTTCTCAGCTATGTGTTAGCAACACACATCTTGTCATGCACTCCCTGCAAGGCTCAAGGTCTGTCTTTACTGCTGACACACAGTGGCTCTTTCATAGATTCCCATATACCCCTCCTGCTTCTGCAGCTAGTTGATTGCCTATGTAGAAAATTCACACTTTCACAAGGAAGATGGTCCTGCGGGATTTTCCTGCTCAGGTTCCACTGACAGTTCTGGGATGGCTTGCAGTGTCTCTCCTTACTGATTATTCAGCGCTCTAATGCCTGGAACTCATGTCGGTTGCCCTGCATTACTGTGTTCATGGACATGTGAATATTTTATGCCTAAGATTCAGGATAAGCCTCCTGCCTGTGCACATGCGGGATGGCCCCCCTGACTCACATGCTAGTTTGTGTACCATCAGTGCAAAAACATGCTTGTTGCATACATCCATTGATGGTAAATGCTTCCTTGGTGCCTCCCTGAACACCTTTAGGAAGGATATCACTAGAGGAAGGAGTACCATTTTGCCCCAGAAAAAGAGACCTAAACCTCAGGCTGGGAAAACTTCTGCTTCTGAGGCTAATAAGAGTTCCCCAAAAAGACTTGGACTCCCAAACCTTCCAAATTTATTAGCAAGTCCCCTCAAAACAATAAAGGTTTGTCCTTACTTCTCAAAGTGGGGGGACGTCTGTTAGCTTATGTGACAGACTGGACCGAAAGCATCTTGGTTGCATGGGTGGAAGATAGTATTTAGTATTCAGGAGTATTCAGGAGCTACAATCTGGAATTTCACTCCCTACCTCCACCCTGATTCATGTTTTAAACTTGCCAACAACTCCGTAATGTCTAAAAGACCTCCATGCCGTCTTGAGCTAACACCTCCTTCAGATAGTCATTGTCTTTGTTACGGAAATGGAAAAGCTTCAAGGGTGCTACTTAAAGTGATTTCAAACTATTACCTTGTAAACAACACATTCAGTTTAAAACTGAAATGAAAGGCAAAACATTTGTGCATAGCTCTGGAGAACTTGCCATGGTGTGCTCTCCTGCTTAGTGTGGTCATTTTTTAATAGGAAAGCAGAGGGACTAGCAGGTATTCCACACAAAGGAAGCAAAACAAAGAGAACAGGATACTTTTTTATACAAGTACATAGTACAGCAGGTACATATTAGGAATTTAAAATGCTGGGGAAACAAACACTTTAAATCTGTTCAGCCTCCAAAAGTGAAAGGGGCATATACCACATTCTGGATCTGGGCACCCAATGACCTTTCACCTACAAGGTCATCAATATATCTCAACCAGCATCTGGCATACTGGTGTAACAACATATATTGTAAGCGATAGCCTCTTCATAGATTTCCATGAATAAATTAGCATAGGACAGGGCCACATTCAACCCCATAACTGTCTCCTTTACTGTATCTCACACATAATCGTGTAGACTGATGAGAAAGGTATTGATTTAAATAAAAGCTTCTTCCTAATTTTCTATGAACATAGCATAGGAAGGGCCACATTCAAAAAGTAATTTTTTAGTGTGAACAATGCGCAACAAATCTATGCAAATTTGAATAGTAAGAATGTGTCAAAAGATATAAGTTGTTGTTTCAGTGCCAGCGGCACGAGGTATTGCAGTTTATAAACTTTAATGTCTAATGTAACCAATAAATATACTTCTTGTGAAGGCTTAATTTGGCTTATTTGGAAAAGGGGTGTGATACTGCATCCAAATGTTTGGTGAGAGGAACAAACCTCAAATCCAGTCCAGATACAAAGGGCTGCCCAGCTGGGCAAACTGAATCCTTATGAACTTTTGGTAAAATGTACTAAACTGGAGTGATTGCAAATCTGCAAATATCTTGCCAAGTTTACATCAGTAATGTCCTTCTGTAGTACTGTCTGTAATATACCTGAAACTGATTTTTGTATGTTAAACACAAGATCTTTCTGTAATATGTTGAAGTATCCAACAGAAGAGCCTGGATCCACCACAAATAAAATGCCTTGTCCATTGCTACCATTCCTCCCCATTTATCCACTGGGTTCACTATTGACTGATTATCCTGCATGAAAGTTAACAAAGCAAACTTTTTTATATTTTCATGTACTTGACCATGGTATACAATGCCCATGAACTCCTTTATATCATTAACAAGGATTTTATATATATATATATATATATATATATATATATATATATATATATATACACACACACATATATATAATGACGGTATGCAAGGCATAGTGATAGACAGACGCTATCTGTCGCCTCGCATACGTTGGATTGGACTGAAGCGGAATCCGGCCCAGGTTTTCACAGACACCATGGCAGGGTTGGTTCTGGGACGGATTTTCGGGTTCACTGGAGTCCAGTCTCAGGTGTGGTTAAATGATCAGGAAGCGAGCATAGGTTAGCTCTAGCCTGGGACTTAGAAACGCTATGCTGAGAGAGCTAAGCATTGGGCATTGATTGCTGAAGGACTGCAAAGAAAGGTTTGCATTTACTTTTGTTTTGGGGGTGTCTGGGACGAGCTCAGCACCATATAGTGAGGTAAATTATTCTGTATAGTTCAGTGCCGGATGGCAAGGATTTGTTTTCTATTTTGTTTGTTTTTTATGAATTGCAACCTTTGTTAATAAACCTGGCAACCCGCCAGAATTTTAAGAAAGTTTGCCTGCACGCTGCTTTTTTCCCAGGAAAGGTGATCCCCACAAGCTAATCTCCCACAATATATATATATATATTACATACCCTGGCAGAATTTGTGATTTTGGCTTGATAACATGCACATAAGTTGACACAAAGTGGTTTGAATGGCTATTAAAGATAACCATCCTCACCTGGCATCTGTTTGCTTGTAATTACTGTGTGTGTATAAAAGGTCAATGAGTTTCTGGACTCCTGACAGACCCTTGCATCTTTCATCCAGTGCTGCACTGACGTTTCTGGATTCTGAGTTGTGATAGGAAAGAATGGGTGTCATCAATCAAAATAAACACACTGCGCTTACCAGAGGACGTGTGACCCCCTAATAAGAGTGGTCAACTGTGCTCAATTACAGTATCCAAGCCAAAGGATCACGCACTGGATATGCGCTTTATAGGTGAATGGATTAAACCAGGAAGTACAGCTCTCTGAGTTAACTCCCCCCTTAGGGTAATCCCGAATCACCAGATATGAAATAAAGGAATAATCCACATGGCATAGTATCGTTTGGACTATTTATTGATAAAACAAGAGTAACACTCACATTGATTAGGCTTAAAACAAGCATGTAGTAAAATAGGTTGTTTTCAAGGAAGGTGCCCCTGATGACGTCACGTATGACAAAACGCATAGGACAGAGACACGCACACATGCTACCACGCATGCGCGATTGACGGTCAGCCATTTTGCTTCCTTGAAAATTACCTATTTTACTACATGCTTGTTGTAAGCCTACCCAATGTAAGTGTTACTCTTTTAACCCATTCTATCCTACCTTCATCACTTTTATGGCTGGAGGGACTCATTCATCTAAAGTGCTTTTTTTATCTACAGCAATTGTTTTTGGACACACTTAGTGAAATTTCACATGTGAATTTTGTATATATAATTATGTCTTGGTTCTAGCGCTGCACTGTTTTTATGTATTTATATATTATATGTCAGGTGTCTGGACATTGTGCACAGCTGCTGTTTTTCATTCTTCATTTTCACCATTTATTTATTCACCATTTGCGCAGATATATAATTTCTGTATATATATAGTAGGTAGGTCTAGCCAATATCATGTTTTTATTTTAATGTAGTTTTCCGTCACGTTCAATCTGATGGCTGATGGGTGGAGTCACTCTTCCTCATATTTCATACACTGGTGGGCTCCAGCATTACATGCTACTTCCTGATTAGGTCAGTCTTGAGAATCAGTGCATGAATGGTCAGTGTTTTTGGTTTGATGTAACTGTTTAAGGATGTCTCGTGAATGTATTATTTGTACTCCATATCATGTGACGGTGATTAGGGACACTGACTGGTGTCGCGGTGATTAGGGACATTGTGAGTGGATAGCAGTGATTAGGGACACTGTAAGTGGTTGGCAGTGATTAGGCATTCTGACTGGCAGCCCTGGTCTGGTGACACTGTATGGATGTGACGGTGATCAGAGATAATGGCTGGTGATTTTGACATAAATTGATATCAGAGCAGCCAGCTATTGTACATCATCACTGCCACAGAGGTACAATGTTACCATAGTGACGCTGCACTTGCTCTGGTGACAGTATGTAAAAAAAAAAATTGTACACTGTGATTTCTGTTTAAAGGTTTCATTCTTGAACCCTTTTTTTTTTTTACTACTGTAATGCTGTCATTAGTCACAAAGATCACATAGTACAGGGCCGCTGTAGTTACAGAGATCACATGATACCAGGGTCTCCCACAGAGTGGGACACAGTGGTCACAGACCAAGACACACTTCTGGGAGCATGTACAGGTACGTCCTCCTGGAACAAAGAGACTTCCACCTGGCTATTTATCTACATTGGTGGGGCGGGAATTAATTAAACTTAAAGTGGTTCTAAAGTCAAATACATTTTTACCTTAGTCCACTCCCTGCATTAAGGTGTAAAACGTCCTCCTTCCCCATTTTCTCCTCTTGCTGTCAGTTCAATTCTGTAAGAAGGAGAGAAGGGCATGGCCCAACCATGCTGTTTGTGTCTATGTGTACCCACAGCCCAGCTTGGGAGCGTGCCTACATGGGTGTCCCCATAACACACAGCTTGTTATGAGATCTCTTGGAGAAGAGGAGGAGAGAACAGCGCCGGTGGGGGTCCACTAAAGAAGAGGCAAGGGACCGCTGTGTGCAATATCGTTGCACAGAGCAGGTAAGTAAGAGAAGGGACAGTTACAGATCTGCTGGATGTTTACATCTTAGTTATTTTGTCTTAAAATTACTTCTACTTTAGGAGTGCACACTTTATCCAGTGCCTAGTGCCAGGATAAAACCTAATCCAGTGCCTGATGCCAGGTCATCTACTTTACTTCTTTACTGCAATCAGAGAATGCAACTATTTTGCATGTCTGGCAGTATTGTAGTGATGGACGCTCTGTGGCTGTGGGTGATCCATTTAACCAGGACCCCGACTACATTCTGACAAAACAAGCTTACTGGAGTGGATGGGGTTATATAGGGGATGTCCCTGCACCTTTTTTGTAAGTGTACAATCACCTGAAGGTAGCTGAATATAATCCAGGGTTATTGACTAAAGATCTTGTGGCCTGTACTGTACACCAAGATATGTATTATACTGGTAAGTCATAAAAAAATCCTACTTTTGTCTACACATACATATTATTTCCCACCAGAACATGATGATTAAATGCTTAGCAGAACAGTTTAGAAAAAGGAAAGTACATATATGTTGGTAACATTTATATGGTACTGCTTATGAGTAATTACATGGCAACATTTTAAAGGGAGTGGTGGGCGATGCAGGCTCAATGGACCATGCATCCCTAGTGAATCATGGTTGTTATAAATATTCTTATTTGAAAAGTACAGTATTGATAGCAATGTATGTTTTTTTTTATGCCAGTTTCCATTTCTGTGTGCTGGATTGAAGTTGGTTTACCAGATAAAAACGTGGATCTTATAAGGCAATCATGTAATGGCAGATGTTAAGGAAGTCACAAATGTATTATGGTTAATGCTACTTGGCCCCCAGGAGACTCTAGAGTAATTGGATGCCTTCCTATAGTTTCATGCTATTCTATTGGAGATTGTTCCCTCTTTAGTGCTTCTATTTTTCTTATTTTTTGCATAGTTATGTAGTTAGGTTGAAAAAAGGCTAACATTAAAAATGGAAAAACCTAAATATGCAATTGCTCCAAAACCCTTATTAAGAATGGATCGGTTTAATCATAACTAAGGTCCTCTGTGCCCCTGTGATTTGGTCTCTGCATGCTCTCTAGTTTCGCAACATCCTTTTTGTGAACTGTAGTCCAAAACTGAACTACATATTGAAGATGAAGTGCTAGTGTAAAGCAGACGCCTAATTACGGCGATCTATAATGCTGTACAAGAAGGTTATGTCTATTTTAATGCAACTCTGCCACTTGAGATTACTTCTGTGTGTATTTTTCAAAGTTTTTAAAATTAAAAATTAAAAAAAACGTTTACACCTCAGTTTAAACTAAAATGGTTGCCCTAAAATTACCCTGTTTTTATTCTGTTGTGCGTGAGGGGGCACTTAATATGAGTTGCATAATAGGCACTTTAGTATGTCTGTGCATCGTGTGTGTGGTGTGTGTATGTATGTATTTATTTTTTCAGTCTTGCATACGTCGTTTTTCGTTATTGTCATAAGACAACTGACCCTCCACTTATGTGAAAGTATAAAAGTAAAGACGTAACCTTCCGTCCATGCTCATTGGGGCCATTCTGGAGAATGTGTTTGTTTAGTGAACCATTTTATGCACTTGGAAGGAATAATGGTATCTCATAACAGCCAAATAGTTTAATATGCACCCGATCTGCTTCTGTTATATTATATTACATGAACTAAAGCTGGGTTCACACAAGTAGAAATTAAAATGAAAATTCATACAAAAATTCTTCTTGTTCATATGTTTTATTGATGTTAATAGTAACAGAGGTTCAGTACAAAGGTACACGTATAAGCTTCTGAAGTAGAATTGCATGGTGAGTACAACTTGACAGGAGTTAAAGCATAGGAAAAATCATTGTAGTTCAATAGAGGTACATAGCAAACATTGAAAAGAGGATAGTCCTCCATAACGTCATATATAGGTAGGCTGGAATTATATATAGGAATATCATACACACAGTCAGGGAGGAAAGGAAGGAAAACAGGGGAGGACAAGGGGAAGCAGGAATGGTTATTAAGGCTCCCAGATTCGTCCAAGTAGTGAACAGAAGAAGCTGTTTGGCACCCCAAAGGGGGACAATACCAAAGAGCTCAATAGTACTGGGAGACTGCAGTTTCAGATGGTAAACACTTAGCCATAAGCTCAAGCTGAGGTTGGGGCTGTGATGGTTGAGGGAAGGAGATAGCTACGAGAGATAAGTGAGGGGGGCGGGGATGAGCACATAGAAGGGGTGGGAAAGAGCAAGAGTGGGGAAAAGAGGGGGGTCAGATGGGGGTAAGGGGGGAAGGGGACAGAGAGGGACGGGCAAGGGGATCCCCCCTAGGGGAGAGTGAGAGAGTGGAGACAGACTCGAGGACAGAATTAGAGAGATGAACTAAGGGTATCATGGGCGAAGTAAGGTTTCGTCGAAACCAGGGGTAGGAAGTGGGTCGCCCAGGGGTTCCACATCTGCTCAAATTTAGGGATTTTATCCAGTAGGACAGCTTCCAATTTGGCGTGGATCATTGCTTGGGTAATTCTGTGTTTTGTTGCAAATATGCATAGGGAGGTGGATTTGCATTCTTTAGCTATGGTTTGTTTGGCAGCAGTAGTGACTTGGAGTAGGTGTTTAAACTGGCGGTGGGTGAGTGACATGGGTTTGATATTCAGGAGAGCCACTATAGGGTCCGGCTGCAGAGATGTGTTTGAAAAGTTTTGAGAGGATTTTGAAGATTTCTACCCAACAGGTTTGCACTATGGGACAGTCCCACCAAATATGAAGGTGTGAGTCCACGTTGTTGCAGCCACGAAAGCAAAGGGGTGGATATCGCAGGAGAAATGTATTAATCCTGTCAGGGATCTATTTCCCATTTGCCAGCATATGTTGGGGATCGTGTCTGGGGATAGGAGAAAGGGAGATAAACCTGGGTCTGAAGAATCGGGGGGGGGGGGGGGGGG
>BLSH010342451.1:1306555-1317915 GCA_018402905.1 Glandirana rugosa
TACCCACTGCCCACAGACCGCCACCAGTGACTACCCATCAGTGACCACCGCCAGACACCCGTCACCCATCAGTGACCACCGCCAGACACCCGTCACCCATCAGTGACCACCGCCAGACACCTGTCACCCATCAGTGACCACCGCCAGTCACCCATCGGTGACAATTGCCAGTCACCCGTCAGTGACCGTCACACCCATGAGTAAACATCAGCTGTAAAAGTCTCACACATTTGGCATCGCCATACACGGGGGGAGTAGTAGAATGTGTTTTGGGGGTAATTTTTTCTATGTACATGCTATGTGTTGGAAATATCTTATAAATAAAATTCAAACAACTCATTATGCCTCATAGATTATACGTTGGGGTGTTTGCTTTCCAAAATGGGGTCATTTTGTGGGCAATTCCATTGTCCTGGTGCTCCAGGACCTTCAAAAGTGTAATAGGTAGGTGGTTGAGAAATGAGATGTGTAATTTGTATTTGTACTCGTAGAACGCCTGAAGGTGCTGGTTCAATGTTGGGCCTCTGTATGTGGCCAGACTGTGTAAAAGTCTCCCACATGTGGTATCGCCTTACTCGTGGGGAGTAGTAGAATGTATTTTGGGGTGTAATTTTTGCTGTGTACATGCTATGTGTTGGAAATATCATATAAATGGTCAACTTTGTGTAAAAATAAAAGCGTTTTTCATTTTTTTTCCCACATTTTCCAAAAACTACTGGAAAAAAATGACATGTTCAAAAGACTCATTATGCCTCATAGATTATACATTGGGGTGTTTCCTTTCCAAAATGGGGTCATTTTGTGGGCAATTCCATTGTCCTGGTGCTCCAGGACCTTCAAAAGTGTAATAGGTAGTTGAGAAATGAGATGTGTAATTTATGCTTGTAGAACGCCTGAAGGTACTAGTTCAATGTTGGACCTCTGTATGTGGTCAAAAGACTCATTATGGCTCATAGATTATTAGTTGAGGTATTTGCTTTCCAGAATGGGGTCATTTTGTGGGAAATTCCATTGTCCTGGTGCTCCAGGGCTTTCAAAAATGTGATAGGCCGTCATGACATTAGATGTGTAATTTATGTCCTTAGAATACCTGACGGCACTCCCTGCATGTTGAGCTTCTGCATGTGGCCAGGCTGTGAAAAAGTCTCAGACATGTGGTATCTCCATACTCAGGAGGAGTAGCAGAATGTGTTTTGGGGTGTAATCTGTGGTATGCATATGCTGTGTGTGAGAAATAACCTGTTACAATGACAATTTTGTGGGAAAAAAAGAAAAAAAAATGTTCATTTTGCAAAGAATTGTGGGAAAAAATTACAACTTCAAAAAATTCACCATGCCTCTTACTAAATACCTTGGAATGTCTACTTTCCAAAATAGGGGTCATTTGGGGGGTATTTGTACTTTCCTGGCTTGTTAGGGTCTCAAGAAATGAGATAGGCTGTCAGTATATCAGGTGTGATCAGGTGTGATCAATTTTCAATGATTGGCACCATAGCTTGTGGACTCTATAACTTTCACAAGGACCAAATAATATACACTAATTTGGGTTATTTTTTACCAAAGATAGGTAGCAGTATAAATTTTGGCCAAAATTTACAAAGAAAAATTACTAATTTGCTAAATTTTATGACAGAAACAAAGAAAAAGGCATTTTTTCAAAAAATTTTCAATCTTTTTTTATTTATAAAACAAAAAATAAAAAAAACCCTAGTGATTAAATACCACCAAAAGAAAGCTCTATTTGTGTGAAAAAAGGACACACATTTCATATGGGTACAATGTTGCATGACTGAGTAATTGTCATTCAAAGTGTGATAGCGCTGAAAGCTGAAAAATGGCCTGGACAGGAAGGGGATTTTCGTGCCCGGTACTGATGTGGTTAAGAGGAAATGAAAATCTAACAAACATTTCTAGCCAGACTGAGACATCACGTGTCCAATTGATGTGCATTGAAATTTGTGTTGTGTTCTATGCTTTATAGGTGTTCAACCTCTGAAATACTGTTTGTGCACAATAGATACAGTAGATCCTCTCTATTTTCATCTTTAATTTTTTCCCCTCTTTTATATACACTCAAATAATACTCTGCTGGTATAACAATAAATGATTACATTTTAAACATATGGTTATAAAAATAGGATTGGAATGGTAACATCCATTTTAGGAATAATTTAGATGTTTCAGGTTAAGTTTTAGATGAGAACATGTGTACAACGAATGAGCTAAATAAAAATAGAACCGCCTTGTGATGTCTTAATAATAATGTTAAAGCTTGTGGTTTGTGGTTGTCTGCTGTATCACCTACCCTCACCATTATAAAGATCAGGTTGCTTTTTTTACTTTTTTTGGTAACACTCACAGTACTGTTAAGAACTGGTGGTACCATTATGGTGACAATCATCAAATTGTTGAAGTAAAACTGCTCAGTGGGGGTGGTTGTTGACAAAGGATAGAATGCAATCTGTCTACAGAATGGGCATGCACTGGCAGATGGTCTGTTTTTTTTTAGATCCATAACAATGACATTTAAGTTTACAAAAAAGAAAAAAAAAAAAAAAAATATATATATATATATATATATATATATATATATATATATGTATATTCATGTATATTGTTTGTTTTAAGAATACAAAGAAGAATATATTAAGTTAGGATATTAAGGTTTTTTTTTTTTTGTAAAGTTTAATTGCAAAGTACCATTGTTGTACATGTATACAGTATTTCTTTATCATCCATTGAGGGACACAGGAATTCAATTAGAATGTAAAGGATTTTTTTGGAACGATTGAATGGCAAAGTACTGTGGTTTTAATTTGTTAGTGTTTAGATGTATTTTTTAAACTAGATATCTGGTTCAGTTGAGTTTTCTTATTTTTTTTGATTTTCTGTACCCCAGTGTACATGAGTCTGAATATTTTAGGCTCCCCACACCCTAGTACTTTGTACATTGGTTTTTGCTATTGTTTGCTGAATATGGGACTGGTTATATTCTGCTTCCCAAAGATTTTAAGACTCTCCTGCAACACTAGCTAGTGTTCCTTGTTCACCTAGCTTTGCCCTTTTGGAATGTTTATTAGAACCTATACATTCCATGTGTATAGCCCACACTGTCTCATTTACTCCCCCCCCCCCCATAGGATTGTGGGATGGATGAACTCCATTAACATTCCTCCTTTTTTGTACTGTCCCCCAGTACTAGTGTGCCTGTCTTCTTGAGTTGCAGAATATGGATATTGGACAGTTGACAAACATGGTCTTGGATCTAGCAAATCCACTTTTCCCCTTTTTTATCTAAATTTTTTTTATAACTGGATGAATCTATTTTCCTACTCTTGGGTATGTTTTTTGGAGGCAAGTCATAAGGGAATTGCTATGAGTCATTCTTTTAAGATAACTGTTCAGTAGAGTACAATACCCTCTCTGAAGGAAATTGATTACTCCATCTGTCAGTTACTGATGTCCGTAAGGAAATTTTTATTTTATGAATTCTGTTCTTCTCTAAAAGATTAACAGACACAGCACCCTTTTTTCTGGCAGAAGAGTTTCCCTTGGTGATCCTTGCACGAACTATTTATGGAAAAAAGATCTGCCTTCTTCTCTATAAAAGACTATTTATATATATATTGTTGTGACTATCACACCTCTGTATCCACTATTGGTGTGAATTGACAGGTCTCCTTCTCATCCTTTTTGTTTGGAAGTTCTTGTAAATCTATTATACTACATTATATACTCACTCAACCTCCCCTTTCATGTAGGTGTGTGGATCTCTTAACCCCTTCCTTAAAGGAGACTTGGTAACCCCCCCCTTCTTTGTTTCATATTAAAGGTCTCCTTTTTTACTTTTGAGAGGTCTGTTTATATTTTGGATCTCCATTTCCCTGAAGTCATGGGTTAGAAGGGTATTCTAAAACCCAGCTATTCACTGCAACGTTGGTCTTTGGTCAAGAGATACTTTACAAAATTCCTTTGACTGAGGTCAAGCTTTAGGTATCCTAGGCTGCGACCTTTACCTCACATTTTGCTTTCTCTGTACCTCCTATTTTTTCTTTATGGGGTGCTTGGTTTTCCTCAGGGTACGTATCTCAAAAAGAGTGTTCAGGCATGGTTCTGGAACTCCATGATCAAACCCTGTTCACATATTATGGAATAAGGCAGTTCCATATATATAACCTATTATTGTACATAACTGCACCTTTGGTGACAAATGGTGCAAGGTTTCAACACATAGCTCTCCGATTTACATGGTTATAGTAATTTGAAGAAGTAAAACTGCAGCTTTGCTAATCAACAGGGAGATGACGGCATTGAAACTCTCCCTGAAAGATAAAATTGGGAAAGAAGCTAAGATCAACCAAAGACTACAATCTATTGAATCTGAGGTTGACAATTCTATTGTTTCACAAAAACTGATAAGGAGATAATTTAGATTGTGCCTGGATTACCAAGAGGGCAATCAAATAAACACGTCTGAATTCATTTAATTTCAGATTGACAGTGATTTGTTCAGATTTAATTGTATGCCTGAAGTATACTGTAATTGAAAGCAAACCCTTATTTTACATTTTAGAAAGGGTACAGAGGGATTAGAACATCAGTGAGGCTTTGTATTGCTTTCTGTGCTCCCTTTAGGCAGATTCACCTTCTCTATTTGTCATGATGACCATTATTATCGAAAGTGAAAGTAAAAGAAAATTGCAAATTTTGGTCATCAGAACAGAGATAGAGGGGAATCTTACAATGGGCATATTAGTTCTGGTGAGCTTACTTCCTATTGTGGCTATGGGACAGGAAGTGGAGGAAAATCTCTCCAATGAGACACAGGTGGCAAAAAAAACTGACAATGTTGATAGACTTTATTAAAATGAAAAAAAAAATCCTTAATTTATTTCTAAAATTAATATTTTTCTCAAAAGGTGATTCTGGTTTTGAATCTGGGAAGATGAGTCAATTCAGGGTTAAAAGTACTTTTGTTCCCCCTGGACAATTCAAAAGTATGGAGAGCTAAATACACACGCACCTAAAGATATTAAACACATCTTTTCAATTACCTGCCTTAATATTCAAATTTAACTAAGTGTGAAATTCATGCCCTCAAAAGTTTGTAAGGTGATTCCAGTATTAATATTAAACCAACTAATAAAGGTTGGACTATTGTACTACGTTACCCTGAGTACTAGATTGGATTGCTTAGAAATACTGAGAGCTATGTACACTTGCCACACGATGCTACATTGATAGTACAGTCTAAGTTACAATCTTTTATTGAGTTTAGCCATACGTGATGATGTGTGTTTAAGTATCTAGATATGGAACATTCTAAATGGACTGCGATATATGAACTTCCTAAGATCCACAAAGGAATAAGCTTGTTGAAATGCAGACCAGATCGTTTTTGGCTGTGAATCAGTTGGACAGCCATTGGCTTGGGTAACTGATTCATTTCTTCTTTGTCTATTCCTCTGATGGTATTGAAGCTTTGAAGTTTTTTCTTTCGAAGGATCTAATACCATCCATGCCTACAGAGTTTCTACTAGCTGGACTGCATCTTGTTCTAGAGAATATCTTTTAATCCTTTTACGTACAATATTTATCAACAAATATGAATGACAGTGATGGACAGTTCTGCTTCTTCCTCTTTCGCCAATCTGTTCATAGGATGTATTGAGGAACAATGTATCTTCTCCTCAGCACAGTTTTTCAAAAGTGTTTGCTATAGGAGTGCACACCCTTGATGTCTTTTTGATGGTCCATCACTCTCACAACTCCTATGAGTTTTCCATATTTGTTCTGAGGGAATAGATTACCAGCAAAGGGGTTAGCCTCAACAGATACTCATGAGTGCCCTCCGTAAGGCCATGAGGGTCCTAGGCATATACAGTAGCTTTAGATAGTTCATTTTGTATAGACCTTTAACCAGGTGTCTGGGTGTACTAGAGGAGCTTCTTAAAAATGTTAATATTATACAAGCATACAGTTCTGCACATGAATGAAGCAGGTTCTCCTACAGGACTATGAAGACACGCTTGGTTCAGGGAGATCCTGTTCATAAATATACCTGGAAGTCCTAAACCTTCATCGATACTGACGTAATTTCTGGTTTCAGGCAGAAGGGGTTGCTGGTACTAATCAAGATGACATTGCAAAACTTTGGATTTACCCTTTTTTTCTCCAACGCTATTATTTTTTTCCTTGCTTCACAGCTATTTAGTGCACCTCATTCCAAGGTCTGATAGCGCTGGCTGGCTCTTAGAAACCAGACCCATACTGACATTTACTGTACCACAGAGTAGGAGTTGGTAAGCTACTACAACTTATCTACTATGCTGCCCTCATATACAGAGGTTAGTGTGTTCCCAAAGTGAGCCTCAAACTTCCTGTTGTGTGGCCATAGTGAACCTCAGACTTTCTTCTCTCATTGTAAATGAAGAAAGGAACCAATATATACTGTATGTGTTTATTCAGTGGCAATTGCTGGGCTATTACATGTTTAACTTGGTGGAAACCATGGTACCCAGATGCTATATACTGGAACACAGATATTAGGGCACATTGGTGATTGTTTGGTAAGTTGATAAATTACTGCAATTGGGGGTGGTCAGTATAGAATGGGTTGCCTCCCCATTGGTTTGATGGACTTTAAAGGCATGAGTTAAAATGAAGTAACAGCAGTTTTATTGATGAACATCAATTAATCAGGACAAAACAGACAATTCATACAAAATGTGTTCTAAAACACAATTCTACAATAAAAAGCTGACAGCCATTCAAAAAGGTTTTTTTCCCCTCTCTATGATTCCCACAGCTTACCCTTGGGAGGCACACACCTGGGGTCTGGTATTGGCAGCCCAGGTGTCTGCCTTTTTGAATGTCTGTCAGCTTCTTATTGTAGAATCGTGTTTTATAACATATTTTGTATGAATTTTGTGTTTTGTCCTGATAAATTGATGTGTATCAATAAAATTGCTGTTACTTCATCATTTTAACTCATGCCTTCAAAGTCCATCTTTCTTTTCTTGCTGTCCTGCTAATAGTTTAATCATAGGATGTGGCATGCAATTACCCAATAACCTACCCGCAGTACCACCCTGCATGGTATTAGGTTTTTGTTCCCTTTCTTTCCCCAGTTCAGATCCCCATTGGTTTGGGTACTCCTATATATGTTTTGTTCTATCACTACTGTTGTCACTATTTACCCGAAGAAGGAGATTATTTAGACTCTGGAACATACCTGTTTTATGTACAGCATTTGTGACTACTAAATAGCGTTCTGATGACATTTTACTTTTGAAGCACAGTAGTAGGAGCACTCTGACCTGAACACTTAATTTACTAAATCATAATGTGACGGCTGAAGCAATCAGATTGGTTTGGCATTCGTGAGCTTACACAATGACTACTTCACATTTAATTCATAGCCAGCAAGTGTCCATTTTGTCTAATGTTTCACTGAGCGTGGAATGTCCTCCTCAGGTTTATATGATACATTATTTTTAGGTGGTTGCTTTCATTATATTGTAATCATTTTACTTTGTTTTCCTTAGCATACCTTCCAATGCCAACCATCGCTGCCTTGGATGGAGCAGCTCTGGGGGGAGGCTTAGAGATGGCTTTAGCCACTGACATCATAGTGGCAGGTAAGGTCAGTTACAAAATTACTTCTTATTGTTAGATGAAAAAAGGTTCATCTAGATATGTTGATTTGTTTTACTCTGTTGATCAATAATATAATGACAAATATAGCTTAAAGTGTTATTAAACTAAGTAATATGAAAATAGTTAATCTGCCCCCTACAGTGCCCACAGCTTATAAATCTTCTTTTTAGATTACTATATTGCCACTATATATCTTTTTGGCTGATCTGTATACCACGGTCACATGATAAACTGCAGGTTCTGCCCAGTGCTGAGTGTTCCGGAACGAGGAATTTTCCACTATAGCCTGTATACACGCCCACCTGTGTGATGTCAATATCATGTGACCTGGCTAGCGCTGAGAACAAGGAAATGTTCTCTCCAGCAATAGAATAAACTGAGCATGTGAAGCCTCACTACCCTCACTGTGTATTATCTGGCCTTGCCAAAAGAGACCCTGCAGGTGGGGGGAGGATCTGTCCATACAGGGTCAAAGAGCCTTTTTTACACAATGCAGAGGATCAACCCCTTAAGTTCCACAGTGAGTATATGCTGCACATACAGACGGATTTTACTGTTGTGGGTATAGTAACACTTTAAAGTATACAAACATCCATAACTAGAATTTTTGTATAGAATAGGGTTGAAGGGTTAACACCCCTGTCAGTCTATTTTATGCTGTCTGTGTCCCGTTGGGGAGGTTTCATTTCATTACCTGTTCCAAAGACCCAACATAAAGTAAAAAAAAGTCTACAAAGAAAAACGAACTCCCTTTTATACAGTTGTCACCAGAATGGGCTTCCACTTTGGAGGATTTCCTATTTCAGTAACAACTGTAAAATGTTTGCTTTTTCTTCACTTTCTGCTTTTGTAAAATGATTACAAATACCATTAGGGTGAATCTCTTCATTGGGGACAAAGACAGCAGCCTGACAGGGATTCTGATCTTTCCCTGCTCTATATATAACTAAAAAAGCACAATTGTTTTAGTTATACATTCAATTTAATCATTTTTAAAAATGTACAGCCTTGTCAATGCTTTATGTAGCTTAGATGTATTATGCTCTTAAATTGCAGCACAATGAGGCTATTTATCTCAATGTACCTGTATTGCATTGTGGTGCATGTTCCCCCTTGGCCCCTTGTGTGCTATGACAAGCATCCTGCAGTTGTCAGAATCACAACCAGCCTTTTAAGGGCAAGAATTATATAAAAATACAATACAACTACAGCTTAGCTTATATCCAAAGTGGATGTTTCAAAAACACTGCAGCTAAGCAAAAATGCAGGAAATCATAAATCTAGTTAGCATTTTTATTTATCTGTGCCCCTCTCTGCATCACACATTGTTCCTGGGACCGGACTTTCCATAACTCTATGGCTAAATTACAAGTGTGCTTCCAGTAGAATTTAACGTGAAAATGTAAACCTCCACTAATAATGAATAAAGTGATAAAAACATGAAAAAATAAAAGAAAATAAAAACTGTGTGTCCAAAAATTAAGATTTTTTTAAAAAACTTTCTTATTTATGAAACAGGCAGCATAGGTATCATAAAAGTAATACTAAATGCATAACAATGTCCTAAGAAACCTCCGGGAGACAGATCACGGTCCAGTAAAAATGAGCTAGGTGTATATATCAGAAAAGAGTTTAACCACCCGGGTACAAGACCTTCTTTATGCCAACATCCCTGTCAATTGGTAGAAGCAAAGAGTATCCCCCATACAGTGGAACTTCAAGGGCAATTGTCAGAGAACCTCTTCTACTAGCTCCTGAGCTTGTACGTGCACGCGTAGCGTGTGCGCGTTTGCGCACGCCTGTGCGCCGGCATTGGCGCCAGATGGCCCAATTAAGCAGACAGCACCCTGCAACCAGTGCTGTCCATTCTACTGCGTTTCAGTGTTCCTGAGTGACCTGTTACCTCAGTATCTGTTCCTGTGACCCGGCTTGTCCTTGACCTTGTTTGATCTCTGCCTGCACTGACCCCCAGCTTGCCCACAACAACTCTTCTGCCTGATCCCTGTGTACCTTTGGTGTCAGCCCATTGATGACCCTGGCTGCATCTGACGAGTCTCCTGCCTGCACCTTCTATACCGCATTGCCAGCTAGTTTCCGACCCAGCCTGTACCACCACTATGCTACCTGCACAAGCCATTACGGGACCGCTCACACCCCTCATGCCCCCCTGTGCTCCTGAACTCCCTGTCTGCCTTATCAGGGGTTCTCAAACCAGGGCCGTAAGAGTGGTTGCTTCCTGCATAAGACAGACTCCACCATCAGGTGCGTGACAGCAATACACAAAATATAGAATATCATAAAGTTTATTGAATTACAATGAAAAAACCAAAGGTGCATACATCACCATTAGGGGAACATGACATAATAGAATAAAAAGTGGCTCAAAAAGAGTAAATGAGTTCATATTGTTTTCTTTTCCATGCCTAATATGTTTCAGGCGTTATATTCGAAATCCTTTCTTCAGGGGCCATTTAGCAGAGAAGGCTCTCTATAATAGAACATACAATTATGCAGAGAAACAGTACAGAGGAAGTATTGGCATGTTACAATGATATTAATAGAATGAATAGATGACAGCATAGATATGATGTACCTATGAGTTGGCTCCTATAGAGCTCACCAAAACAACCACGATGAAGTCTGCCTCAGAGTTATCAAAACAGGCGCCCACTTTAATGGGTTCTCACCCCATACCCTCACCCGGCCAGACTTACAGATCAGTGCAAACATGGCAACACAACAAAATGGGTCACATTAGATTATTCATTCTCAACCCCTTTTTCTATAGGGATTTCCTTCGTGCCATTAATGTATCTCTCCATATCTTGCTTTGAACTCTGGGAGAAAGTCATACAACTCACCATTATCACCAGAACTGGTGCTACAAAACTCAGTCATACACAGATATTACCCAAATTCTTCTAATAAATGCTGGTGATGCCTTTTCGAAGAAGGCTCATTCCTCAACATATTTATTTCTGTCTAAAGCTTCGACCCTTCTGCATCAAGGTCATGGAACAGTCCCCACCAAAAGGCCCCCACATCCATTGTTTTATATCATGATAAATGTATCAGGAGATCAGATTTACATGCTAGCAGCTTTGTTTTTGTGGTACTATAAACAAACAAAAAAAAAAAAAAAAAGCGCCCATTTTGAAAAAAAAAAAAAATATATACATTTTTTTTACTTTCTGCTATAAAACATACCCAAATAAAAAATGTAAAAATCTAATTTATTTATCAATTTAGGCCAATATGTATTGTGCTGTATACTGTTGGTAAAAATTATCCCAATAAGCGTACATTGATCGGTTTGAGCAAAAGTTATAGCGCCTACAAAATAGAGGATATATTTATGGAATTTTTATTTACTTATTTTTTTTTACTAGTAATGGCAGCGATCTGCGATTTTTAGTGGGACTGCGATATTGCGGCGGACAAATCGGACACTAATACAGTGGTTAGTGCTAAAAATATGCACTGTCACAGTACTAATGACACTGGCAGTTAAGGTGTTAACATCAGGGGCGATCAAAGGGTTAGGTGTGCTCCTAGGAATCCTAGGAAGTGATCAGTGGCAGTGCTGGGGGGTTGACGGGATCAGTGGCAGTGCTGGAGGGGTGATCAATGGCAGTGCTGGGGGTTGATGGGATCAGTGGCGGTGGTTGTGATGGGGGGTAACGGATTAGTGGTAGTACTGG
>BLSH010342452.1:23775-43194 GCA_018402905.1 Glandirana rugosa
CCCCCAACTCAATATTGAACCCTATGGACTAAGACTGGGATGCCATTAAAGTTCACGCAGGCGTCCCAATATTTTTGACAATATAGTGTATATAGCAGACCCAAAGATAGCAAATAGGAGTCCCTTGTTAGGGTTCCATACTCTTTAACTATTATTGTCCTCCCTCGGAGCTCTTGGTGCTTTCTGTGATTTGGACTCTGCATTGTCTGCTAATGTTGATCTGGAGGCGTTATTCACATTGCGACCATTGGTTACTCTGTATGGATGGACGCACTGCTTTTTTCTCTTTTTTTTTTTTTTTTGAACATTTCTACATTTTATTGTTTCAAATTTTGTAACCAATTTCACAGAAACGATTAAAATAAAAATGAATAAACTTACATAAAGAGGGGGCTCCAGCAGGGGGGAGGGGCAACGTAAATCCAGTCCACCACCGGGGGGGGGGGGCCTCTGATGTGCGCACACCGGACTTACACAATTATCAGAGAATGTTCAGCCTGTCCAATCACTGGGAAGACCAACTGACATCACTAGTTCCCAGGAAATCGATTGGCTATGGGCTAAGCAGTGTTGCTTTGGAAAACAACATGGCGGACTCCACTTTGTGTTACAATCAGGCACACTCTACCTTGGCCTAACAAAGTTCAGACATCGGTGGAAACCCCCTTAGGATCCCCCTTGTGGACGACACTCCCTCTCATCTTTCGGATCCCTGTTGTGGAACTGACGAAAGTGCCTAGAAACTCTATGGGTTTTAACCCCCTTTTTTGATGTTGCTGACCCGTTCACGAATGTGGACACCCAGTTCTCTAGAGGTCCTCCCCGCATACTGTAGCCCACGCTTGCACTCCAGCATGTAGACCACCCCCGGGTTTTGCAGGTGATGAAATCCTTGTTTGCCGGTGGCATTGGCAGAGAAGGCTTTGCGTTTTTTCATATTACACTTCCCTTGTCTGCATGCAATGCAGCGTCCACACGCATAGAACTCCCGATAAAAAGGAGAAGACGTGATTTTCTCTCTGACAGGGAGGGTCTATGACTCCTGGGGCTATCCTATCTCTAAGGGTAGGGTAGGTCTCTGAACAAAACGAGGTCTAGGTGGTAAAACCCATCCAAGTCCTCGATCTTTAAGCAATATGGCCCAGTGTTTGGCTTCGATCTTCTCTACTTTTTTAGGTTGGACGTTATAATCAACACCAACATAAAATCTCGCTTTTCACCCATGGACCTCTTGGTGTCACCAATCAAAGTACCTCTCCCCATATTGCGGACTTTTTCAACCTCCTCTGTCAATCGGTCTTTTCCATAACCCTTTTGGAGGAATCGCTCTGTGAGGATCTGGGGCTGAGAGGAACAATTCCTCCTCAGATGTATAAACTGTCCCCTGGGTGTGCTACACAACCAATGATGGCGGTGACAACTACCCGGGGGAATAAACCCATTCCTATCCGAAGGCTTAAAATAGCTATGGGTTCTCAGAGAACCTTTATCTTTATCTTTAAAGATCTCCAGGTCCAAAAATCCCATCTTATCCATCGATGTTCCAGGTGAGAGTAATATTTTCATCATTGGAATTTAATTTGTCCATAAAAATGTGGAGACCGTCCATACCACCTTCCCACACCATAGATAGATCATCAATAGAGGAGCTGCTCTGGGCGATCCCGAAAAACCTCCTCCTCCCAGTGAGCCACAGATTATCTGCAAACCAGTGTATTGGATTAGCAAACAAATCAAACCCAGGGACTGTGTTGTGGTGACCTGGTCGTCCATTTGGCTGCTCCCGTCGGTTTTTGTAGGGGGTACTCCTGCCTCAACCCCGTGTCAGGCAATCAACCATGGCCCCCCTTCAAAGGCTGGGCACAACCTGGGAGCTATTCTTGTAAGTTCTAGCTATGCTGTTTTTTTCGAGTTCCTTCTTCCCCTAGAAGGTATGATATACGAATATGCATTCCATTTATTTTTTAGTAGAATCATGCGCCATACACCTGATGAGTGGTTTTAAGCCATGAAACGCGTAGAGTTTTAAACCAAGGGTGCCCATACAAGCCTGATTTGAATCATGGATTTCTTATGGATTTATCTGTATACGGGGTATATGAGTAATTTATATATACTCTTCGTTGATCAGGTTTATATGTGGATCTGTATATATGTATTTTTTCTGTATTTTTATATGCTAATTATGTCCATTGATTACATACATCATGCACTGTCATTATTTGGTATATGTATATGATTTTTTTCAGATTTTAATTACAATATTATCGAATGATATAACATGTAATTTATAAACCGAAATATAATGTTGCGCTTAAAATATTCAAATAATCCAAATGTTACAATCGAATAATAATAATTCGGTACAACTCAAATGTGCAATACCAGCATAGCTCTATACACTTTTACATGTTATAGATCCATAATGCGAGTGATGTGTATTCAAAGGAAAGTCTGTAATCCACACTCCCAATTGTAGAATAAACATGTCCGCCGCAATATCGTAGTCCCGATAAAAATTGCAGATCGCTGCCATTACTAGTAAAAAAATAATAATAATAATGCCATAAATATATACCACCGGCGCTACATGAGTAATGTCTGCCGGCGACCCGTGATCGCCTACTACAGAGACAGAACGGGGATCTGCCAATGCAAACACGGCGGATCCCCGTTCTGACAGGGGACATCGCAGTGATCTACTGTTCCCAGTGATCGGGAACAGCGATCTCTGTCATGTCCCTGGCAGCCCATCCCCCCTGCAGTTAGAACACCCAGGGTAGACAGTTAACCCCTTGATCACCCTCCTAGTGTTAACCCCTTACCTGCCAGTGTCATTTATACATTGATCACTGCGTTTTTATAGCACTGATCAATGTAATAATGTCACTGGTCCCCAAAAAAGTGTCAGAAGTGTCCGATCTGTCCGCCGCAATGTCGCAGTCCTGCTAAAAATCGCAGATCGCCGCCATTACTAGTAAAAAAATAATAATAATAAAAATGCCGATAATATATAGATATATTTTGTAGACACGATAACTTTTGCGCAAAACCGTTTCAATATACGCTTTTTTTACCAAAAATATGTAGAATATATGTCGGCCTAAACTGATTTTTTTTTGGATATGTATTATTATTATTATACAGGATTTATATGGCGCGGACAGTTTGCGCAGCGCTTTACAATGTTAGGGCAGACACTACAATTACAATACAGGAGGAATCCGAGGACTCGGCTTGTTAGAGTTTACAATCTAGGAGGGAAGGTCAAGTGATACAAAAGGGCAATAACTGCGGGGGATGGGCTGATAGAGAAAACAAGGAGTGTAGTTGTTAGGTGGTGGCAGGATAGACTTCCCTGAAGAGAAAAGTTTTCAGGGATCGCCTGAAGGTGGAAAGATTTGGGGACAGTCTGACAGATTGGGGTAGGGAGTTCCAGAGGATGGGAGAGGCTCGGGAGAAGTATTATAGCAAAAAGTTAAAAAAATGTTTCTTTTCAAAATTGTCTCTCTTTTTTTGTTTATAACGCAAAGAATAAAAACCACAGAGGGGATCAAATACCCCCAAAAGTAAGCTCTATTTGTGGGGAAAAAAGGACGTCAAATTTGTTAGGGTGCAACGTCGTACGACCGTTCAATTGTCAGTTAAAGCGAAGCAGTGCCGAATCACAAAAAATGACCTGGTCGGGAAGGAATTAAATCCTTCCGGAGCTGAAGTGGTTAAAAATATAAAAATTGCCCCCCCCCCCGATAGGCAAGTGGTTAAAGCGGAGTTCCGCCAACATAATTTTTTTTTTTTTTTTTTTTGCTGGCATCCACCTAGTTAGTATTCATTACATAAATAAAGTAATTGATTGCTTTAAACCCAGGTAGTCCTCCTATTTATTTTGTACTTACATTGCTGATTTTCCCTTTACTGGGAGTTTCCATCTTAGCTGTGGGCATGTGAAGCCAACTCGCACCCTCCTCCAGTCCCTTCCTGGGTAAGGTGCATGCTGGGTAACCAGCATGCACCTCTCGATCTCAAGTGTATGTCTTGTTGCCATAACAGTGGGCGACGACAAAGGAAGGTCCCGTCCCATTGTTATGACAACATAGATAACACGTCTCTCCCCCACAAAATCGCATCATTTCCTGTCTGGAAATAACACAATTTTACAGCTCAGGGATTCCCACTGACTTATGGGAAATGATGACTCACATCTCCCATGAGCCCAGGCGAGGCAGGAAGTGATGCGGAGTGCCACAGATCAGGAAGTGGAAGATTACAGGGACCGCATAGCAACAAGGCACTTGGGGTGAGTATAATTTTTTTTTTTCCAAAGTCGATTCATCATACATAGAGGATTTGAAATATATAAAGATGTATTTGTGGGTGGAACTCCGCTTTAACCACTTCAGCCCCGGAAGGATTTCCCACTGTAGGACCAGAGCACTTTTTGCGATTCGGCGCTGCGTCACTTTAACTGACAATTGCGCGGTCGTGCGACGTTGTACCCAAACTAAATTTGCGTCCTTTTTTTCCCACAAATAGAGCTTTCTTTTGGTGGTATTTGATCCCCTCTGCGATATTTCTGATCGCCGCTATAAACAAAAAAAGAGCGACAATTTTGCAAAAAAATCAATATTTCTTGCTTTTTGCTAAAATACAAATATAAAAAAAAAAACAAAAAAAAATAATTTTTTTTCATCGGTTTTGGCCAATTTATATTGTTCGTATTTTTGGTTAACCACTTGCCGACCGCCGATCGGCAATTGACTGCGACAAAGTGGCTCTGTAACGCGAATCGCCGTCATATGACGGCGGCCGCGAGATCGCGCCCAGTGAGCGCACGCGCGCCTCCGGAGGCGTGCGCGCACGCTCACTGTGTCCGGGGAGGGCCAGGGAGTGGGTGCGGTGGATTCGATCTCCGCCGGCCACCCGTGATGCCCCCCCCGGAGTGAAAGAACGGAGGTCCGTGTAAGTAAACACGGACCTCCGTTCTGTGAGGGGGGAAGGGCTGTGATCACAGCCTTCCTCTACATGGAAGCTGTGATCGCTTCCCTTCCCCAGCTAGGGCAGCCCCCATACAGTTAGAACACCCAGGGAACATACTTAACCCTTAGAGCGCCCCCTGCAGGTTAACCCCTTCACTGCCAATGGCATTTACACAGTAATCAGTGCATTTTTATAGCACTGATCGCTGTATAAATGCCAATGGTCCCAAAAAAGTGTCAAAATGGTCCCACATGTCCGCCCCAATATCGCAGTACCACTAAAAATCGCAGATCGCCGCCATTACTAGTAAAAAATAAATAAATAAATAAAAACCCCAAAAATGTATTCTCATCATCCGTAAACGCGACCACTTTTGCGCAAACCAATCAATAAACGCCGATTGTGATTTTTTTTTATCACAAATATGAGGAAGAATATAAATCGGCCAAAACCGATGAAAAAAATGTTTTTTATATTTTTTTTCGGATTTGTATTTTAGCCAAAATTAAGAAATTTGGGTTTTTTTTGCAAAATTGTCGCTCTTCTTTTGTTTATAGCACCGATCAGAAATGATGCAGCGTTGATCAAATACCACTAAAAGAAAGCTCTATGTGTGGGAAAAAAAGGACGCAAATTACGTTTGGGTACAACGTCGCACGACCGCGCAATTGTCAGTTAAAGCGACGCAGCGCCGAATCGCAAAAAGGGCTCCGGTCCTAAAGTGTGAAATCCTTCCGGGGCTGAAGTGGTTAAAAAAATCGCAATCAGCGTTTATTGATTGGTTTGCGCAAAAGTTGCCGCGTTTACGGATGATGAGAATTCATTTCTGGGGTTTTTATTTTTTTTTAGTTTTTACTAGTAATGGCAGCGAGCTGCGATTTTTAGCGGTGCTGCGGTATTGCGGCAGACATGTCGGACCATTTTGACACTTTTTTGAGACCATTGGCATTTATACAGCGATCAGTGCTATGAAAATGCACTGATTACTGTGTAAATGCCATTGGCGGTGAAGGGGTTAACCTGGAGGGGGCGCTCTAAGGGGTTAACTGTGTTCCCTGGGCGTGTTCTAACTGTATGGGGCTGGGCTGGGGGAGGGGAGTGATCAGGGATCCCATATACAGGAAGCCTGTGATCACAGCCCTTCCCCCTTTATGAGTATGGACCTCCGTTCTTTCACTGTGGGGGGCCATCGCGGGTAGCCAGCGGTGGTCGAGTCCGCCCTACCCGCTCCCTGGACACAGTGAGCGCGAGTGCGCCTCTGGCGGCGCGCTCACAGTACTAGTTATCGCAGCCACCGTCATATGACGCCGCTTTGCAATATCGAGCCACCTTGTCGCTGTCAGACGCCGGTCGGCGGTCGGCAAGTGGTTAAGGAGTAATAAAGTGGATCCACCGTCCCCTTCAGAGGTAGGAGCCCCCCCATGGGTGCGTGGCTGCCAAAAGACATTTACATGACCCCTCTCTATGGGAACCCTAAGCTGTCATGCCCAATGAACCCGGAGACGAGGGGCATGATAGAAAAATGACACAAGAAATTCACAAAATGGAAAGTTACGTCCCAAAGCTGCCGGGATGTGGACCGTCCCTCCCACGGCTTCTTCTTGTCTTTGCCATTATCCTGTCTGGAACATTTTATATATCGGAAAAGAATTCTGACAACTTTACGCAAAGGACTTTAAATATTAACAGCAAAAAAAAAAAAAAAAAAGTTGAGACTTTAATTGAAAGCAGATAAGCAGCCGTCAAGCCGTAAAACTCTGGCAGCGATATAACCGGAGTCCCAGGTAGCTGCTCAACCGCTGTGAAAACTCCTTTAACTTCCTCTTAATCCCAGTAATCCAAAAGCAATCTTGTTAGAAATGTAATTGCATTTTCCATGAAGAGCGTGCAATAACAAAGTGCTTGTTTTTTAATTGGCTGTTTATTTGTTTCACCTGCCGGAATTCTCCCGGGGTCCACCTGTTCCGAGAGTTGGGGGGCCTCTCGTCAGATGGGAACTCAACGCGTCAAGTTCTGGAGATGAAGAGAATCGGCAGTCCTTTTAAAGTTTGTAGGATGGTGACAGCCTGTGCTTATCTGCCCCAGAGGACTGTCTGTAGCACTACAGGTGCTCAAATATGAAGATTCCGCAATGTATGTTTTACTGACGGAACAAAGGAACGGATAAATAGTACATAGCCAACGGAACCCCAATTCCAAGGAGCAAAGGAACGGATAAATAGTACATAGCCAACGGAACCACAATTCTAAGGAGCAAAGGAACGGATAAATAGTACATAGCCAATGGAACCCCAATCCTAAGGAGCAAAGGAACGGATAAATAGTACATAGCCAATGGAACCCCAATTCCAAGGAGCAAAGGAACGGATAAATAGTACATAGCCAATGGAACCCCAATTCCAAGGAATGGATAAATAAATAGTACATAGCCAATGAAACCCCAATTCCAAGGAACAAAGGAACAAATAAATAGTACATAGCCAATGGAGATCCAATTCTAAGGAGCAAAGGAAAGGATAAATAGTACATAGCCAACGGAACCCCAATTCTAAGGAGCAAAGGAAAGGATAAATAGTACATAGCCAACGGAACCCCAATTCCAAGGAGCAAAGGAAAGGATAAATAGTACATAGCCAATGGAGATCCAATTCCAAGGAGCAAAGGAACGGATAAATAGTACATAGCCAATGGAGATCCAGTTCCAAGGAGCAAAGGAAAGGATAAATAGTACATAGCCAACGGAACCCCAATTCTAAGGAGCAAAGGAAAGGATAAATAGTACATAGCCAACGGAACCCCAATTCTAAGGAGCAAAGGAAAGGATAAATAGTACATAGCCAACGGAACCCCAATTCCAAGGAGCAAAGGAAAGGATAAATAGTACATAGCCAATGGAGATCCAATTCCAAGGAGCAAAGGAACGGATAAATAGTACATAGCCAATGGAGATCCAGTTCCAAGGAGCAAAGGAAAGGATAAATAGTACATAGCCAACGGAACCCCAATTCTAAGGAGCAAAGGAAAGGATAAATAGTACATAGCCAACGGAACCCCAATTCTAAGGAGCAAAGGAAAGGATAAATAGTACATAGCCAACGGAACCCCAATTCCAAGGAGCAAAGGAAAGGATAAATAGTACATAGCCAATGAAACTCCAACTCTAAGGAGCAAAGGAACTGATAAATAGTACATAGCCAATGGGGCTCCGATTCTAAGGAGCAAAGGAACGGATAAATAGTACATAGCCAATGGAACCCCAATTCCAAGGAGCAAAGGAACGGATAAATAGTACATAGCCAATGGAACCCCAATTCCAAGGAACAAAGGAACTGATAAATAGTACATAGCCAATGAAACTCCAACTCTAAGGAGCAAAGGAACTAATAAATAGTAAATAGCCAACGGAACCCCCAACTCTATGAAACAAAGCAATGGTGTCAGAAAATGGTTCGCAAAAGAACCCCATGTTGATGGGGACAAGGGCCTCTTTCCGACACCCTAGGCAGTGGTTGTGGGGGTCTGCAGGCAGGAGGGCCCCAGATCCTGTCCCCGCCTATGTGAATGAGTATGGGGTATATTGCACCCCTACCTATTCCCCCCCCCCAAAAAAAGTGTCAAAAATAAATGAAGAACGGAGGCAGTTTTTGACAATTCCTCCAATGGAGCTCCAACTCTAAGCAACAAAGAAACAGATAAATAGTGCATAGGTAATGGAGATCCAGCGCTAAGGAGCAAATGAACGGATAAATAGCACATAGCCAATGAAGATCCAATGCTAAGCAACAAGGGAATGGATAAATAGTACATAGCCAATGGTGGCCAATAGAACAGAGCACTGGTGTCAGAGAACAGTTTGCAGAAGAACTGGCACATCTGCTAATGCAGAATCACAGACTGGCACTTAGAAATTTGCCAATGCAAATGCGCATGTGCACATGGGCATAAATGACTTTGAGGATTAATGTGCTAATGTGCACGCTGTGTGCCAAAGCGCATGCAATATGCGACAGATTCTACCACCCAGTGGACTTTTTAAAGCCAGCAGCATGAGCCATTAGTTGCTGGATGATCTTCAGCTTCCCCAGGTGTTCCTGAGTTCCTGTTCCTGTTACTATTGGATTTTCTGTTACCAACCCGGCTTGCCTTTGAACTGTCTTGTCTCCATTCCTGGCTTTGACCCTCAGTTTGTTCCATTGACTCCGCTCCTGTTTGTTGAACCCGTGTATGACCTCTGGCTTGCTCTTCTGGATTCTGCTGCTGCCTGATTACCAATCTATGACCCCGGCTTTCTCCTGACCTTGCTTGCTGCCTTATCCATGGCTGATATTCCGTATATGACTACTGCCGTGGCACCTGACCCTGCTCCTGGCTCTCCCTTCTGCCAAGTCTCTTCTGGTACATTTGAGGGACCCCTGCCCAGCAGTGTATCCTGCTTGTCCAGCTGCCATTCAGCAGACATCTCATCGCAGCTGGCAACCCTTGCTTCTTTGGGCATAGCACTCCCTGTCACCACCTTCAGTGGTGCCCTGCACTTAGCAGCAAGTTACCCCCTCTCTCAGCACTCACAGTACATAGACAACGGAACTCCAGCTCTACAGAACAAAGCAATGGTGTCAGAGAACGGTTTGCAAAATTGCCCCCCGTTGTAGATCCATCATTAATCACGACGCCCGATGCACCGGCGTACTTGAAAAAATAAAAAACAACTCCGCCCACGATGAAAGCTAACTGCTGAATGCCTGCTCTGCCATTTGACAGTTCTTAAATAGGTAGGGAGGCGGGGCCACCTGGTGACATCACCTGGTGGAATCACCCCCTTGTGACATCACCGAATGGTGATCCTAGTGACCTAGACAAGGAGGTGGGGCCACCAGGTGACACCACTGACAAACGGCAGAGCAGGCATTTGGCGGTTAGCGCTCATCGCAAGGTTACTATTTAAAAAGAAATAAAGAAAAAAATGTGAGTTTCCCCCCAGTCCATACCAAACCCTTATCTGAGCACGCAGCCTGACAGGGCAGGAAAGTGGGGGCAAGCGAGGGGGGGGGGGGGGGTCTCTGCCATTCACCAAAAAAGTGTCAAAAATAAATAAAGACAGGAGGAAAAAATGCAAAAACAGTGTCCCCCAGAAGTGGATCCATCGTCAATCACGTTAAGGTTTTTTATTACATTTTGGAATGGGGTTCCCTTTACAATTAATACCAGGCCCTTTGGGTCTGGTATGGATTGGGGGGGGGGGGGGCATGGCCGTTTTTCAACATTTTCAACAATTGAAATGTCATTTTTTTCCCTTATAAATGTAATTTTTCCTGCAGTAGGTTCTATACACAGTACAGATGCGCCACTTTACAGGCAGACTAAGGGGACCCCTAGGCATGCTATTTAATGGAATTTTAAATTTTTATTGTTGCACTTTAAGCATCAATAAATCACTGCTCCGGTAAAAACAATATTTTTTAAAAAAAAATTTGTATTCACACATGTTCCCCTAGGGCAGTACCCGGGCCCCCATACCCATTTTATGGCCCATTACTTGCATAGAAGCCTTTAAAATGGGGACTTTTACATTTTTCAAGTTCAGGCCCTATAAACTTCAATAGGGTTAGGGGTTCAGGTCCGAACTTTGGTGATGTTCGAGAGTTCTGGCGTGAACTGAACCGGGGGGTGTTTGGCCCAACTCTGTTCGCATGACATGTGACCTGAACCAGGTTTCTATGGGGCCGGTTCACATGTCTGGCGCGGCCACAGTCTGGTTTTAAAAAGATTCCCATACAATTTTCAGTTCTGGTTCAGGTGTGAATTAAAGTTACATACACCTTAAAAATTTGCACCTGAATCACACCTGAATTACACCTGAATCACACATGAATTACACCTGAATTATACTTGAATCACACCTGAATCACACCAGAATTAGACTTGAAACACACCAGAATTACACCTGAATCACACCTGAATTATACCTGAATCACACCCGAATCACACCTGAATTACACCTGAATCACACCTGAATTACACCTGAATCACACGTGAATTACACCTGAATCACACGTGAATTACACCCGAATTATACCTGAATCACACTTGAATCACACCTGAATTATACCTGAATCACACCTGAATCACACCTGAATTATACCTGAATCACACCTAAATTATACCTGAATCACACCTGAATTATACTTGAATCGGTGAACGAAATTTCACTGGACTCTTTTTTTAAAAATCGCAAGGAAACCGCACTTGGAGATATTTGAGCCGAGCCATAGGGCTCATTCACACGAGCGCTCAGCCCCATACAGTATGAGGAGCCCTTTGTTTACTTCTCTATCCCAGCGCTGAGCTGTGTGCAGCCAACCCACATCGGTGGACGGACGAGCGTCAGGATCAGGTGTAAAATAACCGTCCACGCACTTTTCAGATGTTTTTAATCTTAAAAAAAAAAAAAACAGTTGTAGATAATTTATTGGTTAGCTCAGAAAAGGCCGCATTTACCCTGCAAAAGAAAGCGTAGTACAAACTTTATCGGGAGGAAACGTAGTTACAGAGTTATTGCCAAGTTAACCGATATGCACTGAGCTCTCTTGGTTTGACCTCTAGGCATAGGCGTGTGCACATAAGGTGGCAGGTGTGCCTGGGCGCACCCTAATCACCCTGTACTGTGCAGATTCCCCCTGCTGCCTGGCTGCAGAGAAAGGGACGGGGGAATCTCTGTCCTCAGTCTCTTTCTCTGTCTCGAAAGTGAGACATCGGGGGTCTGTTTAGACCTCTGATATTTCACCAAAGCCTCCCAGCAGGGCTCCTAAAAAAATAATAAAATATAATATTGTAAAAAAATAATAGAAAAACAAAATTGTAAAAATAAAAATAAACGACTGACACCGATCTCTTGTGGTGCGCCGCCTAATGCAATAGTCTGCACACCTCTGCCTCTAGGATTCAGTGACCTCTGGCCATTAAAGGGTCAACAGAAGAACTCTCGCTAATTATGTGATCTGTGCTTCCGTGAAAAAGCTTCAAAATTGTGCGTTTTTAGCGTTCCCAGAGGCCGAATTTCAAGGCACGCCAAATTAGGAAACGCTTGGCTGTGCAAACTTTTACCCGGAACTCATCAGATCTATAAAATGAAAGTATCTTTGCCGTAGTCAAAAGGAGATAAATACCATTTTATTCATTGGTTATCCTGGAAATATTATTATCCTGAAATTATTGTTATCCTGGAAATATTATTATCCTGAAATTATTGTTATCCTGGAAATATTATTTTCCCAGAAATATTATTATCCCGGAAATATTATTATCCTTGTAATATTATTATCCTGAAATTATTGTTATCCCGGAAATATTGTTATCCTGAAATTGTTATCCTGGAAATATTATTATCCCGGAAATATTATTATCCTTGTAATATTGTTATCCTGGAAATATTGACGGACACTCAAAAATTAAATAAAATGGACTTTTTCTAGGCATGCCGTATAATAAAAGTAATTTCTTTATTTGTTACAAAAAGGGCTAAAAGCCTAGTTCATTACATAAACACACAATGTTAAAAACATCACAATAAAGACCTGCAAGTCTCACATGCTAAATAGCGCAGATCTCCTCTAGCGCTGGACACTGGATAGGTTGGCCATAGAGAAGGAGAAGAGCACACAAGTAATAACAACTACCAAAGTACCAAAATTGTGGTGTGGAACCCTCACCCTGATCTAATCAAGTAATTATACTTATATGCAATGGATCAACAGTACATAAGTAAAGTAAAACGGGGTTCAAACCACCAACAAAAGGAGGTAGGTATGTGAAATTGGGCTCAGCTAGTTTCACGCTGCAAGATTTGCGCTTCGTCTGGAGCCACCAGAGGTGATCTAATGGAAATAAACATGCATGTCAAAGGAAGCAAAATAACATTTAAAACATTAGAGATGCATTGTAACAAAATTATTATGAAGTGAATGTGGATAGAAGCTTGGATGTGAAGCTTGGATCTCACTGAAGTATGAGGAGCCACGGAGGACCTCAAGATGTGATGAGGGGCTGGAGAAGCTTGGATGTGAAGTTTGGTTCTCACTGAAGAATAAGAAGCCATGGGGGACCTCCAGATGTGATGAGGGGCTGGAGAAGCGTGGATGTGATGCTTGGATCTCGCTGAAGTATGAGGAGCCATGGAGAACCTCCACATGTGATGAGGGGCTGGAGAAGCTTAAATGTGAAGCTTGGACATCACTAGGGTATGGAGAGCCATGGAGGACCTCCAGATATCATGAGAAACTTGGATGTGAAGCTTGGATCTTGCTGAAGTATGAGGAGCCATGGAGGACCTCCACATGTGATGAGAGGCTGGAGAAGCTTGAATGTGAAGCTTGGACATCACTGGGGTATGGAGAGCCATGGAGGACCTCCAGATATCATGAGAAGCTTGGATGTGAAGCTTGGATCTTGCTGAAGTATGAGGAGCCATGGAGGACCTTCAGATGTGATGAGGGTCTGGAGAAGCTTGAATGTGAAGCTTGGACATCACTGGGGTATGGAGAGCCATTGAGGACCTCCAGATATCATGAGAAGCTTGGATGTGAACCTTGGATCTTGCTGAAGTATGAGGAGCCATGGAGGACCTCCACATGTGATGAGAGGCTGGAGAAGCTTGAATGTGAAGCTTGGACATCACTGGGGTATGGAGAGCCATGGAGGACCTCCAGATATCATGAGAAGCTTGGATGTGAAGCTTGGATCTTGCTGAAGTATGAGGAGCCATGGAGGACCTTCAGATGTGATGAGGGTCTGGAGAAGCTTGAATGTGAAGCTTGGACATCACTGGGGTATGGAGAGCCATTGAGGACCTCCAGATATCATGAGAAGCTTGGATGTGAACCTTGGATCTTGCTGAAGTATGAGGAGCCATGGAGGACCTCCACATGTGATGAGAGGCTGGAGAAGCTTGAATGTGAAGCTTGGACATCACTGGGGTATGGAGAGCCATGGAGGACCTCCAGATATCATGAGAATCTTGGATGTGAAGCTTGGATCTCGCTGAAGTATGAGGAGCCATGGAGGACCTCCAGATGTGATGAGAGACTGGAGAAGCTTGAATGTGAAGCTTGGATCTCGCTGAAGTATGAGGAGCCACGGAGGACCTCCAGATGTGATGAGGGGCTGGAGAAGCTTGAATGTGAAGCTTGGACATCACTGGGGTATGGAGAGCCATGCAGGACCTCCAGATATCATGAGAAGCTTGGATGTGAAGCTTGGATCTTGCTGAAGTATGAGGAGCCATGGAGGACCTCCAGATGTAATGAGGGTCTGGAGAAGCTGGACCATCACTGAAGTATGAGGAGCCATGGAGAACCTCCACATGTGATGAGGGGCTGCAGAAGCTGGAATGTGAAGTCTGGACCTCACTGGAGTATGGTGTCCTCTCCCCTGGGTGTTGGCAACTGATTTAACAAGTGTATACAGTCAGGAGCTACAATCACAGAATGTCGGGACAGCTTCAACGTTTTCTATCTGAAGCCTGTAATTACCCTTCGGGGTCCTGTGCCCTTACACCTCTCCCTGGGGTGTTGAGTGAGAATCAATAAACTTCTTTGCATCTAAAAGTGACTGGTGCCCATCTGTACATGTCTACTATTGCCTGAGGACTACACCCTAGTAGAGGAGGTGGAATGCTAGCCCACCGTGTCTCTGGGGTACTCCACCTGCCTCCAGGGGTCGGGGGGCACCACATAATATGATCATTACACCTCAGCACAGCGATGAATAGTTTTCTGATATTTAAAAAAACACTTCTAGACAAGCGGCCCTTCTACGTCTTCACCACCAGGTACCCAATTTCTTGTCTCATGTTTGAAAGTTTTCAACAAAACAAACAATTCAGCGGAGACATCGCGTCTGTACACCGCCGCCGTCTGCAGACAATCACCGGCAATGCGCTTTTGATTTTCTCTGCACTGCCAAACAAAAAAATCTTGTTTAACAAGAAAGACGATCCACATTAGAATTGCATGATTGGCAATTTAAAAAAAAGGACTTTAATTATCGTGAACTCTGGGGACAATTTAAATTGATATGATGTTCAAGTGTGACAGATTGCTAAAGTGCTTTTAACAAAAAGTAAAGCCGCTTTTTATAGGAATATTTTCTGAGTAGCTTTTGGATAGATATGGATATAAAGGATATAATGGATATAATGGGAAGAGAAGACAAATTTCACACTGCTCCTATCCCACTGACGGCGTGTCTGCTGAAGGCAATTACCATGGGAATATATAATGAGTACAGAAGATGTCACTGTGCTAACCGGGAATGTTACATTGTTTATTTTTTAACATAAAAGTAGAATTCATTTTGGTGGCCCATTTGCTGTTGTGTCCATTGCCAGACCAAGAATTGCCGATGTATTTTGGGGGTATTATTGGATAGTCCATGATACAATTGATTATAACAATTATTTATGTAATCTGGTTTCAATAAAGGTCAGATCTGGGGCTGATGTACTAAAGCAAATTCTTTCATGGCACTAGTGGTGGCTGGTGCTCAATTTTTTTTGGGGGGGAGGGCGGCAAACACCCCTGCCAACTGCCCCCCACATCCCCCCTCCTGATTGGCCGATAGGTTGATCGCCCTGCACTACTTACCCAATCCAGTTCACGGGTGGCTTCCCCACTGCTTCTCGTCCTTGGCAGTTTCCCCATTTCTTCTCCTCCTCGGCGGCTTTGGCCGCTTCCCAGTTGCTTCTCTTCCTTAAGTGGAGAAGCCATGGAGGACATTCAGATGTGAGGAGGGGCTGGAGAAGCTTGGATGTGAAGCTTAGATCTCACTGAAGTATGAGGAGCCATTGGGGACCTCCAGATGTGATGAGGGGCTGGAGAAGCTTGGATGTGAAGTTTGGATCTCACTGAAGTATGAGGAGCCATGGAGGACCTCAAGAAGTGATGAGTGGCTGGAGAAGCTTGGATATGAAGCTTGGATCTCACTGAAATATGAGGAGCCATGGAGAACCTCCAGATATGATGAGAGGCTGGAGAAGCTTGGATGTGAAGCTTGGATCTCACTGAGGTATGAGGAGCCATGGAGGACCTCAAGATGTGAAGAGGGGATGGAGAAGCTTGGATATAAATATTGGGTCTCACTGAAGTATGAGGAGCCATGGAGGACCTCCAGATATGATGAGCGGCTGGAGAAGCTTGGATGTGAAGTTTTGATCTCACTGAAGTATGAGGAACCATGGAGGACCACAAGATGTGATGAGGGGCTGGAGAAGGTTGAATATGAATATTGAATCTCACTGAAGTATGAGGAGCCATGGAGGACCTCCAGATATGATGAGAGGCTAGAGAAGCTTGGATGTGAAGCTTGGATCTCACTGAGGTATGACGAGCCATGGAGGACCTCCAGATGGGATGAGGGGCTGGAGAAGTTTGGCCATCAGTGAAGTATGAGGAGCCATGGAGAACCTCCAGATGTGATGAGGGGCTGGAAAAGCTTGAATGTGAAGTCTGGACCTCACTGGAGTAGTGTGCGGCTTCCTGGTTGGCTTTGGCAGCTTCCCCACTGCTTCTCATACCAGCCAATCTGGTCGCTTCTCCTCCCGGCCAATCGGGTGATAAGACCCGCTTCCTGATTGGCCAGGAGGAGAAGCAGGAAGACAATAGCAAAAATGAATTTGCTATTGTCACACAAGTGGGCACAAGTGAGCCCACCCATTTTGAAGCCAATTAGAGACTCAGGCTGCAATCATATGCTTCTAAAAAAGAGTATCCATGCATCCAGGACCCTGCGATTAGGGTCGGGCGTATGAAGATAAGGGGGGTGGCGCCCATGTGCCCCATATGAGCGGCCGCCACTGCTTGGCACATGTTCCCCAGGGCAAAGCCTTTTACTATCAACAGTCAGAAAAAAATCCTTAGTCATGTGAGATGCTTAGCAAGGCAACATCAGACGTTTTGTCTGCAGAACCCTCCCATTGCTGTGATATAGGAATATCGGTTCTGCATACAGGAAATGGGTGGCGTTAGGCTCTGAGAAGTCTGAGGGAGAGTAGCAAAAGGTCTTGTTTAGTCATGACAGGTGTTCTGTTCCAAATGCCACTTTATGCATTGACATACCTCCTTGGACCCAGTCCATCCAAGCAGTATGGTCACCTGCTGACTTGGCATCATCCATAGGCAGCTTAACTCCTCAATAAGACAAAAGTTGAATCCAACGCAATTTTACTTTAGACCATTACAGTACAGAGGATGTTTTTCCAGTCTTTTGAAATGTAAGAAGACAATTACTTTACTAAGCCCTGTCTCTGAATGAGGGAATATGAAAGACACAGGAAGGGTCTAGCTTGAATCAAGCTAACCAGCAGGAAAAAGCAGGGGAAGACAGAGAAAGGCAACAAAGTCACATATTAAAAAAGCTGCAGTGGCCTCAAACCACCACTAGATGTCAGCATACTACAAAACAATATGATGTAGTTCAATACAAGACTGGAATAAATACATGAGAATTAGGCTTCATGTACACGGGACGCTTTTTTAACCTCCCCTGAACGATTTACATGCCGCGTTTAGCGTTCATGTCTAGGAGCGTTTTTTTAGCCCTCTTGCTTCACAGAGCTACACAGGTTGCCCCTGGAGTCCTCTTCTCCTCCATGACGACATCACGGAGCTGGTGGATGTTAGAGACCTTGCACTCCTCCACCTTCCGTTTGAGGAGCCCCACAGATGTTCAATAGGGTTTAGGTCTGGAGATGCTTGGCCAGTCCATCACCTTCACCCTCAGCTTCTTTAGCAAGGCAGTGGTCGTTTTGGAGGTGTTTGGGGTCGTTATCATGTTGGAATACTGCCCTGCGGCCCAGTCTCTAAAGGGAGGAGATCATGCTCTGCTTCAGTAGGTCACAGTACATGTTGGCATTCATGGTTCCCTCAATGAACTGTAGCTCCCCAGTGCTGGCACCACTCATGCAGCCCCAGACCATGACACTCCCACCACCATGCTTGACTCTCTGCAGCAATGCTGGCAGCACTCATACTTCTATTTCCCAAAGACAACCTCTGGATATGACGCTGAGCATGGCACTCAACTTCCTTGGTCAACTGTGGTGAGGCGCTGTTCTGAGTGGAACCTCTCCTGTTAAACCGCTGTATGGTCTTGGCCACTGTGCTACAGCTCAGTTTCAGGGTCTTGGCAATCTTCTTATAGCGTAGGCCATTTTTATGTAGAGCAACAATTCTTTTTTTCAAATCCTCAGAGAGTTCTTTGCCATGAGGTCCCAAGTTGAACTTCCAGTGACCAGTATGAGAGAGTGAGAGTGATAACACCTAATTTAACACACCTGCTTCCCATTCGTACCTGAGACCTTGTAACACCAATAAGTCACATGACACCGGGGAGGGAAAATGGCTAATTGGGCCCAATTTGGACTTTTTCCCTTAGGGGTGTACTCACTTTTGTTGCCAGCGGTTTAGACATTAATGGCTGTGTTGAGTTATTTTGAGGGGACAGTGAATTTACACAGTTATACAAGCTGTACACTCACTACTTTACATTGTAGCAAAGTGTCAGCTCTTCAGTGTTGTCACATGAAAAGATAGAATAAAATATTTAACAAAAATGTGAGGGGTGTACTTACTTTTGTGAGATACTGTATATATAAGATTAGGGGACATTTAAACTTCTTGAATCTGTTCTATTATAAAAATGATACAATTGTATTTGAAAAGAAAAGATGCAAATGAATTCTTAAAATACAAATGTCAAGTGGAAGTTACAATAAGTAAGGTATGGGTCTGAGATAAGTATTCATAGTACGATAGACAAGAATAATTCTGTGTTATATGGATAGCAAACAATGGCTTTGTAGATCCGACCTCTCCTGACTGTGGGATGGCATAGCAAGTGCTCCTGGGCTGTATATTATAAGCTTGGAATGCTAAAACGACAAACTAGGGGTGGCAAAGATTATAATCCAGATGGGAATCAGTTTAGAGCAATCCAGCTTGTCCTATTATTTGCAGCAATTCAGGTCACTACTGCTGGTGCACACCAAGAAATATGGGCAAGTGTAAGGAAGCCTTCCCTTCCTACCTCCATTAATGAGCCTTCCCTCCCCACCTCCATCAATGAGCCTTCCCTCCCCACCTCCACAAATGAGCCTTCCCTTCCCACCTCTATCAATGACCCTTCCCTCCTTCCACCTCCATCAATTAACCTTCTCCCCCACTTCCATCAATGAGCCTTCCTCCCCATTTCCATCAATGAGCCTTTCCTCCGAACGATACGGTAGGGTGTCAGTCCTCTCCAGCCTAGATGTTTCGGTAACAAACGATAGGTATATTGTGTCTTAATAAGAACAGATAGCATGATACTTATGAATAGAGTCTGGGTATGGAATGAATAACATTGAAGGTGAACTGTAAACATAAAATTCTTAAGTAAACGTAGAAAAGAAAA
>BLSH010342452.1:63103-76259 GCA_018402905.1 Glandirana rugosa
GGGCAATGTGAGTCAGGGAGGTGTCACTACGGGGGGGGTGTGAGTCGGGGAGGTACCCCGGGGAGGTACGGGGTGGCGTACGTCGGGGACGTCATCGCGGAGGGGCTGAGTGCGGGGGAGCATCACCGTGGTGGGGCTGAGTGCAGAGGGGGGACTATCACTGTAGAGGAGTGAGTATGGGGAGCATCACCATATGGAGGGGCTGAGTGCATGAGGGGTGTCACCGTGGAGGGGCTGAGTGCGGGGGAGTGTCGCCGTGTGGAGGGGCTGAGTGCATGAGGGGTGTCACCGTGGAGGGGCTGCATGCGGTGGGGCATGGAGGGGCCCCATGGAGGGGCTGAGTGTGGGGGGGGCATCACTGTGGAGGGACTGAGTGTAACGGGGGCATCACCATGGAGGGGCTGAGTGCGGGGGGACCGTCATCGCGGAGGGGCTGAGTGCGGGGGGGGGGGACTGTCACCGTAGAGGAGTGAGTATGGGGAGCGTCAACATGGAGGGGCTGAGTGCAGGGGAGGACAAAATGTACTGATTTAAAATTGTAAACAAAAAGTTCCAGAAAAGGGCGGGTCAGCAAAAACAATATATGTATTACATTGTTAAGTAATGAAGAAATTGTTACATTGTTAAGTAATGAAGAAATTGTTACATTGTTAAGTAATGAGGAAATTGTTACACTGTTAAGTAATGAGGAAATTGTTACATTGTTAAGTAATGAGGAAATTATGGCTGAATGACGAGGCTCATAGCAGAAGTCTGAGAATTGCCCCATGGGGGGAGGGGGGGGTTACATTTTAGAATTACAGGAACCTCCAAGTAACGTAAAACATGGCCACCTAATATAAGTAGCCCAAAATACACATCAAGGGATAAGCAAGCAAAGCTTGAAACAAAACACAAGAAAAAAAAATGAAATTAAATTATTAAAAATGTAAATATATTGAGAGAGAGACAAAATCCCCAATAAGGTCCCTCCCTTGCTTCCCGGCAATATTTTATTTACCTAACTATACAGAAAGGCCATGTATACTCACTGGCCACTTTATTAGGTACACCTGTTCCATTGCTTGGTAACACAAATTGCTAAATCAGCCAATCACACGGCAGCAACTCAATGCATTTAGGCATCTAGATGTGGTGAAGACGACTTGCTGAAGTTCAAACCGAGCATCAGAATGGGGAAGAAAGGGGATTGAAGTGACTTTGAACGTGGCGTGGTTGTTGGTGGTAGACGGGCCGGTCTGAGTATTTCTGGGATTTTCACACACAACCATCTCTCGCCATTACAGTGAATGGTGGGGAAAAGAGAAAATATCCAGTGAGCGGAGGTTGTGTGGAGGAAAATGCCTTGTTGATGTCAGAGGTCAGAGGAGAATGGGCAAACTGGTTCCAGATGATAGAAAGGCAACAGTAACTCAAATAACCCCTCGTTACACCCAAGGTGTGCAGAATACCATCTCTGACTGCACAGCACATCCAACCATGAAGCAGATGGGCTACAGAAGCAGATGACCACCCCGGGTGCCTTTCCTGTTAGCTAAGAACAGGAAACTGAGACTTCAATTGGCAGGATCACCAATATTGGACCATAGAAGATTGGAGAAACGTTGCCTGGTCTGATGAGTTTGGATTTCAGCTGCGACATTCAGATGGTGGGGTGAGAATTTGGTGCATGGATCCATCCTGCCTTGTATCACCGGATCAGGCTGGTGGTGTAATGGTGTGGGGGACGGGCACACTTTGGGCCCCTTAGTTTAGGGGCCAAGGCCTACCTGAGTATTGTTGCTGCCCATGTCCACCCCTTTATGACTGCAGTGTCCACATCTTCTGATGGCTCCTCCCAGCAGGACAAAGCACCAATCACAGAGCTCCAATCATCTCACCACTGGACAATGAGGTCCCTGCACTCCAATGACCTCCACACTCCCCACATCTCATCCAATAGAGACCCTTTGGGATGCGGTGGAACGGGAGATCGGCATCATGGATGTGCAGCCGACAAATCTGCAGCCACTGTGTGATGTCATCATTGTCACTATGGAGGGAAATCTCTGAGGAACGTTTCCAACACCTTGTTGTATCTCTGCCACCAAGAATGAAGGCCAAAGGGGGTCCAACCCACTACTAGCAAGGTGGACCTAATAAAGGGGGTCCAACCCACTACTAGCAAGGTGGACCTAATAAAGGGGGTTCAACCTGCTATTAGCAAGGTGGGCCTAATAAAGGAGGTCCAATCTGCTACTAGCAAGGGGGACCTAATAAAGGGGGTCCAACCCTCTACTAGCAAGGAGGACCTAATAAAGGGGGTCTAACCCGCTACTAGCAAGGGGGACCTAATAAAGGGGGTCCAAACCACTACTAGCAAGATGGGCCTAATAAAGGGGGTCCAACCTGCTACTAGCAAGGGGGACCTAATAAAGGGGGTCCAACCCGCTACTAGCAAGGTGGACCTAATAAAGGGGGTCCAACCTGCTATTAGCAAGGTGGGCCTAATAAAGGAGGTCCAACCCGCTACTAGCAAGGGGGACCTAATAAAGGGGGTCCAACCCTCTACTAGCAAAGAGGACCTAATAAAGGGGGTCTAACCCGCTACTAGCAAGGGGGACCTAATAAAGGGGGTCCAACCCTCTACTAGCAAGGGGGACCTAATAAAGGGGGTCCAACCCGCTACTAGTAAGGTGGGCCTAATAAAGGGGGTCCAAACCACTACTAGCAAGATGGGCCTAATAAAGGGGGTCCAACCCGCTACTAGCAAGGAAGACCTAATAAAGGGGGTCCAACCTGCTACTAGCAAGGGGGACCTGATAAAGGGGGTCCAACCCGCTACTAGCAAGGGGGACCTAAGAAAGGGGGTCCAATCCTCTACTAGCAAGGGGGACCTAATAAAGGGGGTCCAACCCACTACTAGCAAGGAGGACCTAATAAAGTGGGTCCAGGCCGCTACTAGCAAGGGGGGCCTAATAAAGTGGGTCCAACCCTCTACTAGCAAGGGGGACCTAATAAAGGGGGTCCAACCCGCTACTAGCAAGGTGGACCTAATAAAGGGGGTCCAACCCGCTACTAGCAAGGGGGGCCTAATAAAGTGGGTCCAACCCTCTACTAGCAAGGGGGACCTAATAAAGGGGGTCCAACCCCCTACTAGCAAGGTGAACCTAATAAAGGGGGTCCAACCTGCTACTAGCAAGGTAGACCTAATAAAGGGGGTCCAACCCTCTACTAGCAAGGGGGACCTAATAAAGGGGGTCCAACCCTCTACTAGCAAGGGGGAACCTAATAAAGGGGGTCCAACCTGCTACTAGCAAGGGGGATCTAATAAAGGGGATCCAACCCGCTACTAGCAAGGTGGGCCTAATAAAGTGGCCGGTGAATGTATTTTGCTTTTAATGTCTACATCTAATAAATATTGTTTTTACTTTGCAGTCTTTGTTGCCAATGCGGTCCCCTGAGGAACATCTAAATCCCATCCTTTACCCATAATGCTGATCACAAGAGTCTTCTTACTCCATTACAAGTTGTTAAACTCTTTCGGAGAAATGTGATATTAAGACAGAAAGTTCTTTTGGCTTTTTTTTTTGTCATTAAGAAGAAAGTTGATGCCATAGTTGAGTGGAAAACCCTTGGAGGGACGTAATATTTACTATCAATGCAGTATATAGTTACAACGTAGCAGTGCTTTCATAGACTTCCTAGATGTTGTCTCCTGAGACATAATAGAGGTCAATGTCAGATTCATCATCCATATTGGCACTTAGCAAAGGATTCTGGTCCTCGGCCTAAAGACCCGGCTCCTGCTTAGCTCTGCAAATTCATTCAAGAAGGCCATTCTAAAGTTTAAAAGAACGATCCCCCTGCTTTGAAATGGATCCTCCAGCCATAATGGATTTATTTTTTCCTCTCTGTCTCCGTCTCTTCGGCTTATTTGGGGAAGGGCGTAATTGAATCTCGCCCTGATGCAAAGTTACGTGAAGGACGTAGCCCGGCTCACGCGGCTGTTTCCAGCCTCCACCGGCGGTGGTATTTCTAACCTGTAAGCCTGGGAAGAGCGTTTCCTTTCCACCGACCCTGACATTCGGCCCCTGCAGAGATATGGAAAGCCGGGCCGGGCTTTTATCACTCCACCATGCGCCGCGCAAATAAAGTTCATTTTTAATGTTCAAATAACGTTTTTTCCCCTTTCCCTTCTGCTGGAGGAATTCCACAAGGCTTAGAGACTAGATGCCCATTTTTCTTCGCTTGTACCATAAACCCGACGACTCGATCATTGGCCGGCTGCCCTCGCGATATTGATTAGCCACACAACCTTACCGGGCGTTCTGCAAAGACCAAAGTGGCAATCCGTTTACGTTCGAGGAAAGAAGCCTGACAGCGCGATAACAACTTTAACACCCTCTGGGTCTTTTTATTACCAACTTGGTGGAAGCTTCATTTCACCGGCTTGGTAAATAATTGTCTCAGCTTAATGGTCGTGTAGTTAAAGAGGTCTCTAACAAGTTTTATTTGCTGAAGAAATATGCCCTTCAGTTCTTATTTACACACACACTCTCCGCTCTAATGCCAAACGGATATTTTTCCGGGGAATTTATTTTGGAAGGGAAAAGAAAAAAAGGGCAAAGAGACGGCACGGCAAAGTTAAGTACTTAATTCGTCTGAATAACAAGTGAGGTTATAGGTCTGCCGAGTGATCTGCCAAAAAACCTTGATGTATATGGAGGAGCCGAGACGGCACAAGTAAATCCCACACTTACTCTTCTTCCAGATTGGGCAGTTTTTTTTCTTTTTTACAGCAATTCAGTCTCCTGCAAACCCTCCTCATTACATATCAAAACCAACTGGAGTCTGCAGAAAGAAAGGAATCCCTTATATCAGATGAGGGGCCCGAGCCAACAGAAGATGATGTCTAGGCTCTACCTCTGTTTTTAAAGTAGAAAAAAACTTTTGGATTTTAACTCCTATCCATTTATTTACCCTCTCTGTCCCATTGGGGGATTTTCCTTTCAATTCCTATCTCATAGTCAAATGAGGAAGTGAGGTATAGAGGACTTCTCTATTCATATGCTAAGGAACTTGTTGGGCTGGTTCATGAGCTCAGAACAAGAAATACGATGTTGGCAGGAAGTAGGGGGCGGGACCAAAGGACTGGGGCACAACCATATGTTGTGTAAAAAAGGCACTAGTAGTTCTTGCAGGACTCCAAGAAGCAAGGAGCAGTCTGGAGAGATGCCGAATAAAAGGAAGAAGACGCAATCACAAGGAAAAACTGCATTACGTTAAGTGCTGAATTTGTCTGAATAACAAGGGAGGTTATAGGTCTTCCGAGTGATCTGCCAAATAAAACCTTGATTTATATGGAGGAGCCGAGACGGCACAAGTAAATACCACACTTACTCTTCTTCCGGAATGGGCAGTTTTGTGTTTTTTTTTACAGAAATGTAGTCTCCTGCAAACGTCCTCATTACATATCAAAACCAACTGGAGTCTGCAGAAAGAAAGGAATCCCTTTTATCAGATGAGGGGCCTGAGCCAACAGAAGATGATGTCTAGGCTCTACCTCTGTTTTTAAAGTAGAAAAAAACTTTTGGATTTTAACTCCTATCCATTTATTTACCCTCTCTGTCCCATTGGGGTATTTTCCTTTCAATTCCTATCTCATAGTCAAATGAGGAAGTGAGGTATAGAGGACTTCTCTATTCATGTGCTAAGGAACTTGTTGGGCTGGTTCATGAGCTCAGGACAAGAAATAAGATGTTGGCAGGATGTAGGGGGCGGGACCAAAGGACTGGGGCACAACCATATGTTGTGTAAAAAAGGCACTAGTAGTTTTTGAAGGACTCCAAGAAGCAAGGAGCAGTCTGGAGAGATCCCGAATAAAAGGAAGAAGACGCGTTCACAAGGAAAAACTGTATTACGTTAAGTGTTTAATTCGTCTGAATAACAAGGGAGGTTATAGGTCTTCCGAGTGATCTGCCAAAAAAAACCTTGATGTATATGGAGGAGCCGAGACGGCACAAGTAAATACCACACTTACTCTTCTTCCGGAATGGGCAGTTTTTTTTTTTTTTTTACAGCAATTTAGTCTCCTGCAAACGGTCCTCATTACATATCAAAACCAACTGGAGTCTGCAGAAAGAAAGGAATCCCTTATATCAGGTGAGGGGCCCGAGTCAACAGAAGATGATGCCTAGCCTCTACCTACGTTTTTAAACTAGAAAAAACTTTTGTTTTTCATTTTGGATAAAGTAAGGGAGGATTATAACTCCTATCCATTTATTTGCCCTCTCTGTCCCATTGGGGGATTTTCCTTTCAATTCCTATTCCATAGCCAAATGAGGAAGTGTTAGGGAATACCTGGTTGTCACCTGGGTCAGAAGAGTTAGTGTCCCTGCTCTGCCCCACTTTCATGTATTTTTTTATGTATTTTATTGAACTAGATGAGGTTATCATTTTGCTGTAGTATGCTGACATCTACTGGTAGTTTCTGGCCACTACGACTTGTTTACTATGCGATTTTGGTATCTTCTTCTGTATCTGAGCACCACAAACTTAAAACGCTATTTAATTCATTTTTAATATTCACAGCTAACCTCTGTGTTGCTTTGGCTATTTCAGTGGTTTTTATAGAATAAGTATAGGTAGAAGTTAAGATTCCTCTATTCATAGGCTAATGAACTTGTTGGACTGGTTCATGAGCTCAGGACAAGAAATAAGATGTTGGCAGGAAGTAGGGGGCGGGAGCCAAGGACTGGGGCACAGCCATATGTTGTGTAAAGGAAGCACTGGTAGTTTTTGCAGGACTCCAAGAAGCAAGGAGCAGTCTGGAGAGATCCTGAATAAATGAAAGAAGACTCCATCACAAGGAAGAACCACATTACGTTAAGTGCTTAATTCGTCTTAATAACAAGTGAAGTTATAGGTCTGCCGAGTGATCTGCCAAAAAACCTTGATGTATGTGGAGCAGCCGAGACGGCACAAGTAAATCTCAGACTTACTCTTCTTCAAGATTGTGCAGTTTTTTTTACATCCATTTAGTCTCCTGCAAACGCTCCTCATTATTATTATCAAAACCAACTGGAGTCTGCAGAAAGAAAGACATCCCTTATATCAGGTGAGGGGCCCAAGCCAACAGAGGATGATGCCTGGCCTCTACCTAAGTTTTTAAAGTATAAAAAACGTTTGTTTATCATTTTTTATAAAGTAAGGGAGGATTATAACTCCTATCCATTTTTTTTGCCCTCTCTGTCGCATTGGGGAATTTTCCTACCAATTCCAATCTCATAGCCAAATGAGAAAGTGTTAGGGAATACCTGGTAGTCACCTGGGTCAGAAGAGTTAGTGTCCCTGTTCTGCCCCACATTCATGTATTCTTTATATCTTGTATTGAACTAGATGAGGTTATCATTTTGTTGTAGTATGCTGACATCTACTGGTACTTTCTGGCCACTACGACTTGTTTACTATGCGGTTTTGGTATCTTCTTCTGTATCTGGGCACCACAAACTGAAATCGCTATTTAATTCATTTTTAATATTCACAGCAAACCTCTGTGCTGCTATGGCTATTTTAGTGATTTTTATAGCATAAGTATTGGTAGAATTTAAGATTCCTCTATTCATATGCTAATTAACTTGTTGGGCTGGTTCATGAGCTCAGGACAAGAAATAAGATGTTGGCAGGAAGTAGGGGGTGGGAGCAAAGGACTGGGGCACAGCTATATGTTGTGTAAAGGAAGCACTGGTAGTTTTTGCTGGACTCCAAGAAGCAAGGAGCAGTCTGGAAAGATCCTGAATAAATGAAAGATGACTCCACCACAAGGAAGAACCACATTACGTTAAGTGCTGAATTCGTCTGAATAACAAGTGAGGTTATAGTTCTGCTGAGTGATCTGCCAAAAGATCTTGATGTATATGGAGGAGCCGAGTCGGCACAAGTAAATCCCAGACTTACTCTTCTTCCGGATTGGGCAGTTTTTTGTTTTTCTTTACAGCAATTTAGTCTCCTGAAGACGCTCCTCATTACATATCAAAACCAACTGGAGTAGAAAGAAAGGAATCCCTTATATCAGATGAGGGGCCCGAGCCAACAGAGGATGATGCCTGGGCTCTACCTTCCTTTTTAACCCCTTTGCGCCTAAGGGTAAAACAAATGTTAATGCCTAAGCACAATTTTGCAACTTTGACATGCGCTAGTAAAATCATCGCACCTATTTTGTGCATCCAGGTGGGTTATACCGCATTATTCTCAGGACAAACTTGGCTTTCATTTGGTGGTAAATGGTAATGGATATCTCCTGATTTTTTTTTTTTTATCAAAGGAGAACTGGCCCAAAATAGTAAATAAAAATATATTTTTTAAATTTATTTTTTTATTTAGCTGTATATTTTTTTGTTACTACCATAACTTACCACCAAACAACAAACTAAATAGTGACACATTTTTGGGGACCAGTGACACCAATACGGTGATCAGTGCTAAACATATGCACTGTCACTACCGACAATTTTGAAAAAAAAAAAATATATATTTTACTTTCTGCTATAAAACACATCCAATAAATAAAAAAAATAATAATAATTTCTTAAAATTTAGGCCAATATGTTTGGTAAAAAAATAAAATCAGAATAAGCGTATATAGATTGGTTTGCGCAAAAGTTATCATGTCTACAACTATGGAACATGTTTATGAATTTTTTTTTTTTTTTTTTACTAGTAATGGCAGTGATCAGCGACTGCAATATTGCGACGGACAGTCGGACACTAACTGACACTTTGTGGTAACCAGTGACACCAAAACAGTGATCAGTGCTAAAAAAATATGCACTGTCACTGTACTAATGACACTGACAGGGAAGGGGTTAACGTCAGGGGTGATCAAAGGGTTAAATGTGTGCCTAGCCAGTGTTTGTGTACTGTGGGGGAGGGGCTTTTACTAGGGGAAGGCATAGATCTGTGCCTCTGCTTTGCAGGAACACAGGACCCATGCTTTTCTACTGACAGAACGGTGATTTGCCTTGTTTACATCGACTGCTGTTCTGCCTGTAAACCAAATGATCGGCGGGTGCCGGCAGACATCGGATCTGCGAGACCTGCTGATCGGCTCCCACTGCAAAGATTTCATCTACAAATACGGAAAGGTTTCTTCACAGTAAGAGCTGTGAAAATGTGGAATAGACTCCCCCCAGAGGTGGTTTTGGCCAGCACGGTTGGTTGCTTTAAAAAAGGCCTGGATTCTTTCCTTAATGTAAATAACATAACTGGGTGCCAACATCTTTAGGTAAAGTTGATCCAGGGAGAATCCGATTGCCTCTCGGGGAATCAGGAAGGAATTTTTTCCCCCGTTATAGCAAATTGGATCCATGCTTTGCTGGGGTTTTTTGCCTTCCTCTGGATCAACTGTGGGTGAAGGATTGTATATGGGATTATTTGGTTGTATGTGTGTATGTGTATATATGTATATACATTTTTTTTTTTTTTTTTGGTTGAACTGGATGGACTTGTGTCTTTTTTCAACCTGACAAACTATGTAACTATGTAACTGCATAGAATCACAGCGGGAGCGAGCCACTGGCGGCACGCACTCGCGCCCAGTACCCGGAAGTGCAGGATCACGCATATATACGTGATCCGGCACAGCGCGCCCGCCCTGTAGCAGTCAAACGGCTATAGGGCGATCGGCAAGTGGTTAAAGTAACGCAGTGCCTTAATGCAAAAAAATGGCCTGGTCATGAAGGGGGTAAATATTCCGGAGGTCAAGTGGTTACAATACAGAGCAAAACAACTTTCCCATTAATGAAATGTCCAATGTCTCCATGCTTTATTTTAAGAAATCACTTTGAAAAACACCACCCCCCCCCAACATTTCTATGGTGGCCATCTTGAATAAGGGCAAATGATTCATGTAGCATTTACTTCCTGGAATCCATCTGCCCTTAGCTCAGGCATGCAGGCAGGAGGGTGTACTTAGCTGAGAAAGCTCCTCCTCCCATGAAGACTCTGGGGGATGTATGACATCATTTGCCTAGGCCAGAAACCAGGAAGACACTGAAGAAATGTAAAAAAATATATAAAACAAGTAAATCTAATCTCCCTTCCTATCTATTTACTAGTACTAGCAGGATAAGCAGGGGCGGCCCATCCATTGTGGGTGCACGGGCGCCACCCCCCTGTCCATGCACCACCGCCCTCCCTATCCATGCGCTTGGCCCTTTTCAGGATCCTGGGTGCATGAATTCCTCTGGCGGGGATGGGGGAGGGGGGGTGTTTTTTGAAGCATCTTATTAGTGGCAGAATCTCTAATAGGCTTCAAAATAGGGTGGGCTCGGGGGGCAGAGCATTGCGAGCCCACCCAGGAGTGTTGCAACGGCCAATGAATCCTCCTCTCAGCCAATCGGGAAGCGGGTCTGATACCCGTCGCCCAATTGGCTGAAAGGACAGGGGATCCTATTGGACGCCTAGGTGAAGAAGAGGGGAGTCGCCCGCTGTCCATAGAAGCCCACTGCCACCGGAGACTGCAACCTGCCGAAGCCCACCCCTGCCACCGGAGCTCGCAACCCACCAAAGCCCACCGCTGCCACCGGAGCCTGCAACCTGCCAAAGCCCACGGCTGCCGCCAAAGTCTGCAACCCGCCAAAGCCCACCGCTGCCACCAGAGCCTGCAACCCGCCAAAGCCCACCGCTGCCACTGGAGCCTGCAACCTGCCGAAGCCCACCGATGCCGCCGGAGCCTGCAGCCCGCCAAAGCCCACTACTGCCACTGGAGCCCACAACCCGCCAAAGCCCATCACTGCTACTGAACCCTGCAGCCCGCAAAAGCCCACCACTGCCACCGGAGCCCGCAACCCGCCAAAGCTCATCACTGCCACTGAACCCTGCAACCTGCCAAAGCCCACCGCTAACACCAGAGCCCGCAACCCGCCAAAGCCCTCCGCTGCCACCAGAGACCTGCAACCCGCCAAAGCCCACCGCTGCCACCGGAGCCGCAACCCGTCAAAGCCCACCGCTGCCACCGGAGCCTGCAACCCGCCAAAGCCCACCGCTGCCACCGGAGCCTGCAACCTGCCAAAGCCCACCGCTGCCACAGGAGCCCGCAACCCGCCAAAGCCCACTGCTGCCACTGGAGCCTGCAACCTGCCGAAGCCCACCGCTGCCGCCGGAGCCTGCAGCCCGCCAAAGCCCACCACTGCCGCTGGAGCCCGCAACCCGCCAAAGCCCATCGCTGCCACTGAACCCTGCAACCTGCCAAAGCCCACCGCTAACACCAGAGCCCGCAACCCGCCAAAGCCCTCCGCTGCCACCAGAGACCTGCAACCCGCCAAAGCCCACCGCTGCCACCGGAGCCCGCAACCCGTCAAAGCCCACCGCTGCCACCGGAGCCTGCAACCCGCCAAAGCCCACCGCTGCCACAGGAGCCCGCAACCCGCCAAAGCCCACCGCTGCCACTGGAGCCTGCAACCTGCCGAAGCCCACCGCTGCCGCCGGAGCCTGCAGCCCTCCAAAGCCCACCACTGCCGCTGGAGCCTGCAACCCGCCAAAGCCCATCGCTGCCACTGAACCCTGCAACCCGCCAAAGCCCACCACTGCCACCGGAGCCCGCAACCCGCCAAAGCCCACCGCTGCCACCGGAGCCCGCAACCCGCCATAGCCCACCACTGCCACCGGAGCCCGCAACCCGCCAAAGCCCACCGCTGCCACCGAAGCCCACCACCCGCCAAAGCCCACCGCTGCCACCAGAGCCTGCAGCCCGCTAAAGCCCACTGCTGCCACCGGAGCCCGCAACCCGCCAAAGCCCACCGCTGCCATCGGAGCTTGCTGCTGCAAGTTCCCTCGTTTGATAAGTTCCTGGGATTTCGGCGTCTCAGTAATTATTATGCAAATCAGGCAGAAGATCTGGAAGGTGTTTATTGACTGGTTGGCTCGGCACAAACAATGACATAAATACACAATAAAAGCATTCCTCTTACAAGCATGTACAGGTCGTTCTCAATATTTCCCCCCATTAAGGAATCTCATTAAGCCTAATCTGCGCACTACTTAAAAGAATCAATGATTAAAATAACTTACTGTTTGTATTTGCCAAAGAAATCCCGCATGTTATCCGCGGCTCCCCCGCTACTCGGAGAGCGCATGAGATGTTTGCATTGTCAAATGGATTTGTCATTCATTGTGTGCTTTCCTAATCAGTCCATTGGAGGCCATTTAGAAAGGGGAGCCGCGGGGCACTTTATATGGAAATGGCGGTATGACGTCATCAGCCGCGCCCCGAGGGTCTCTGTACCAGTATGGGGCTAATTCTAATACCAGAACCAATATAACTCCACCGAGTGTTACTGGGAGCGGCCATATCGAAAAATGACACCAATTATTCAACGCAATAAACACGGCTACTTTAAAAGCGCTCAGCCGATAAATTAATTATCATAATTAGCGTCTCAATTTAAAAAGGTCAAGAAGAAAATGAAAAGAGCGGCAAAGGATGTTTTATTTCATTTTAATTTAAATTAATGCAATCATTTCTATTAATTAAAAATTAATTACAGAGATCCATATACTTTCCACTTTACCCGTATATACACTGCTGTGCAAAAGTCTTAGGCAGGTGTGAAAAAATTCTGTAAATGAGAACTTCTTTCCTTTCCTTTCCCTTTTCTTTTCTTTCTCTTTTCTTTTCCATTTTCTTTTCTTCTCCCTTTTCTTTTCTTTTCTTTCTCTTTTCTTTTCCATTTTCTTTTCTTCTCCCTTTTCTTTTCTTTTCCCTTTTATTTTATTTGTTTTCCCTTTTCTTTTCTTTCCCTTTTCTTTTCCATTTTCTTTTCCCTTTTCTCTTTTAATTTCCTTGTTCTTTTCTTTTATTTTCCCTTTTCTCTTTTCTTTTCTTCTTTTTTTTTTCTTTTTTTCCCTTTATTCTGACTCCTAACTGTTGTAATGGCGACTTATCCCTTGTTGAGACCTCTATGCCTGGCCTGTATAAGCAGATATGATCACCGCAGACAGTTCTTATCAGATAGTATTTTCTTTTCTTGTTCCTTTAATTTTCTCTTTTCCCTTTTCTTTTACCTTTTCTTTTCCCTTTCTTTTCTTTTCCCTTTTGTTTATTTTATTTTCCCTTTTCTTTTCTTTTCCCTCTTCTTTTCTTTTACCTTTTCTTTTCTCTTTCTTTTCTTTTCTT
>BLSH010342538.1:5160-19062 GCA_018402905.1 Glandirana rugosa
TTTTCGTTTGGTTCCAACGGTCCAGAACACTTTAGAAAGGTGGACAAGACTCCGGACACGGGCACAAAGGAGGTAAAGTGTCTGTAGGCTGTGGGACCGGTTGGTCGTAGACTGACTTCCATGTGGCCATCTTAAGGTTACATCACCAAGTGGAATTCACAGACGTCTGACACTTGTTGGCGATGCCAAAGGGAAAGAGGCACTTTGCTACATATTTGGTGGCAATGCCCAGTTCTCAAACCATACTGGGACGCAGTTAAAAAGGGGATCGTTCTCATAACGGAGACGAATCTCACACTGGATGCGGCTAGTTGTCTGCTGCATATAAACAATTACTCCATCAAAGCGTACAAAAAGTCCCTGTCCAGACATCTGCTGAATGCGGCGAAATCTTTGATCCCACTACATTGGAATTCTACCGGTGTACCTTCAGTCAGATGCTGGTTGGCCAGGGTGTCGGATGTCTGTGAAATGGAGGAAACACGGGCACAGGCCTCAGAACAGGTGGAAAGATTTCACAAGACCTGGCAACCTTGGTTTGCTTTTAAATGGTCAGACAAACTTAGATCACTTATAACTTAACTAAACTTAATGTCAAAGGCAGATATATTCAGACTACTCCAACACAGATCCCCCTTGGGAAGTCCTTTTCCCTCTTATACTTTCTATCTTATCTTTTCTCTCATCTACTTTTCTTTTCTCCTGCTTTCATCTCCCCTATTGACTCCCTTATGATATCATCGTATATCTGAGACCTGAAAGCTAATTTCAATAGTGGATTTTGTTTATGGAACTTATACAGGCCCGAATAGGTTAACAAGTTAGCCTTTCATGTTAACGCTTTATTATATTTCAATGTGATTGCATGATTTGTAGTCTCATCTGGCCTGACAGACGAGATGTTGAACAAATGGCAATGTAATGTACATGTTCAGATATACTACTTCTATTGCTACAATAAACGAATAATGTTTAAAAAAAATGATATACCTTTTGTTTGGATACAATGTTGCATGACCAAGCAATTGCCGGTTAAATTTGCACAGTGCTTAATGGCAAAAATGCCTCATGAAGGAGGTAAAATATTTAAGTAAGTAAAGAGGCAGTAGCGTATTTTTTTTTACAAACATTTATTTGCACTCAAGCCCCATTTGGATATGACCATCAACAGCCATTTGTAACTGTGGAAATCTAATGACTGGTAAGCTGCAATTTATTTTTGTTCATGAGTTTAGATAGAGTGTAACTTTAGTCAAAAAATTAAGTCCTGCTAGATCACTTCAGGTATGGCTATGTGAAATATTAAAAATATGTGCCTATAGTGTTTAAAATCCAATAAAACACTGTCTCATCCTGCTTTACACATGCTCAGTTGCTCTCCATTTTTAGGCATTTTTCAGCGCTGCCGAATTTGTAGAAGCCAATCTGCTGACAGCCTAAAAGCAGAATTAAACCCTCCTATCCTTTCGCTCATGTTCACAGGTGAAATCGCATGACACGTCGGACCCTATTGTCGGCAATGGCACTGTTCAAAACAGTGTGACGCCGACTTTGCGGTGCCGCATCGATTTGAATAAATTCCTGCACTACTTTTGCGATTTCGGGTGCGACTTGCATAGACATCTGTGCATGATGTCTTCTAAGTCACACCTGAAGTTGCAGTGACAATTGTGCCATTTCAAATGAAAGCCGCACTCAATGTGAATAAGGGCTTACAGCCAAGGAAGCTGCTTCTGTTTGATCTGCAACTGGCATAGGGCTGCACTTGTGATCAGTTATGACACCGGCCATTTGATGGTTTGACAGTTAGGTGGAGGACACAAGCAAATGTGACAGTTAGCAACCCTGGCATTACATGAATGTAACTGGTTTTTTTAAACCATTAAATTGATGGGTTTAGATCCCCTTTATGATTTACTGCTGTTCGGGGGCTCTGGGCTTCAGCAAAATGGCAGCCTCCAGCAAGAAGAAACAGGAACAATGCTGGAGGCAATTTACAGCACACACTCATTTTGGTAGTATAATTATTATTATGAAATGTATGTTCCTTGCTAAAGTATATTATTTTTTATCAAGTTGTTATGGGTAAATTTTCGCTTTAATGATCAACATACAGATTGACAGTGATTTTTCAGTTTTTTCATGCCTTGACATATTCTAGCTTTGCCAATTAGGCTTTCTAGTATGGTCTAGGAAGCAAAATCAAATATCTCTGGTTGCATGATTAAAGAATCTATTCTTCTTACACGAATATAATTTCTGAATTACACATGCCTTTCCTTCTGTTTGCTTATTATGTATAATAATCCTAATATGAGCACAATCCAAAATATTATTTTTTGCTGGTTTTGCTAGACTGCAATTTATTGTATATCACATGTTAAAATAATGAAATGGTGTAGTGTAGATGAGATCTTTACATCTTCTAAAAATTCTACATTACAAGCTCATATGGAAGATGTCATGCCCAACTGACATGTTTTGCTGAAGTATACTCTGTAAATGCATATTCTTTTCTTCATCAGTCCCGCATAAGTAAAGGTAAAGAGTGTGAAAAGCTGTTTGATTCATCATCACTCCCATCTACATTTTTCACAAGTGGGCCCAGGGGGAATGTCAGCATCTGCCTACACATCCACATTTATTAGGAGACTGTTAAACCAAGCCGGTGTTAAGAAAGACGGAACACTGGTAATGTCATACTTACTCATTTGTCATGATGTCTTTGGAGAGATTAGCTGTCAGATTAGAAAATATCCCTCAAAGCCTTTTAGTTGTGAGCAGCAGCAATTTTATGAGAATCTTAGATATTATTAAATCCTCATGCTAGGGAAGAGAACATACCTCACAGTTATTGTACACTGATAACAAAATTCATTGTAGTCCTTGAACTGTCTTCTTAAAGTGAATAACACCTGCACTTACTGGCTCCGAATGTGCAGTTTATGGTGTTCTTGGCAGCAAGATAACATAATGAAACCTAAATGATTGTAGTTTATACTACTACAACCTTACAGGAGTCGATATCCTGGGTTATCAAAGAGTAATAAGATGCAGCTACTAAAAGCAATTATAAGATTTTACTTTTTATCAGTTTAGAAAATAGATAGTCAGACCAGTAAGAGATGATTGGTTTCTAAGGGTTAATGCACTTAACACGTCACTCTATGCTTTATTAAATGGATTTTATAATGGTTCTCTATATATTTTTTTTCAGGACAAAAAATTTGGTTGGGGCTAAAAAAATAACATTAACCTCCCTGGCGGTATGATTATTTCAGATTTTTGGTGCTGAAAGCGGTACGATTATTTTGCATGAAAATTTGGCGTTTTATATTGTAGGCCTGTAATTCTTAGGAATAACTCACTTAAATCTGTCCAAACAAGAGTCTAGTAGACATCCCGGGTATGATAAAGTTTGAAAAATGAAATCATAAGGGGCGTGGCCTGACGACACTGCTGAATGGCTGCTTAACTCCATAGCTCCTGTGCTAAACGGCTAAAATCCACCGATTTTCGACCGACAACAGGCTCTACACCAACTCTACCTGTACCCGACAACCTCTAGCACTCCCAGAGATGACCAAAAGAAGAAAAGAATTTAAAGCTCCTAGGAAATTGACAGACTTTTATTCCGCTCCAGGCCTCATGGGGACCCAAGATGACGCTGACTCCACAGCAGGGGAAGCAACTAAGATCTCCTCTCCACTCTCTGGCGAGTCACATGGAACCTCCACCCATCCGGGCGCACTACCTCAAGCCCAGCGAAGTCCAGACTTAGAACGGAGGAACCCGAAGCCGCCCGATCGATCGTACTTCAGTTCGTTCAGACCGAAGCAACGGTCGCGCACTCGCTCTTTCCTCCGAACGCTCTGTCTCTCCCTTCGTCCCATGCCAACTCAGCACTGGATGACCTCCCAGTATCTGACCAACCTATCTCTGAACAGGTCATGAAAAACATGTTATTATCTTTAAGACACACTCTGCACCTGGACCTCTCATCAGTAATCTCCCCCCTGATGTCCACTGTACAGAAGCATGAGCAACGCATCCAGACCATAGAAAAGACGGTGGGCGAACTTCCAAGGGCCCACAACGACATGGTGGATGCGATCACCACACATGAAGAAGATATCCAATCGATCCAATTGGCAGAATTAGAAGATCGTTCACACAGAAATAACATTAAATTCCGCAATGTTCCAGAGTCGATCCAACAATGAGACCTGAAGACCTTCCTTCAATCTCTAATGCGGGCGTTCATCCCAGACCTGACAGACAGAGAATTGGAAATAGACAGAGCACATAGACTACCGAAACCTTCGCACCTTCCCCCGGCCACCCCCAGAGATGTACTGGCCCGTATACATTTCTTCAACACCAAAGAAAGAGTTATGTATGCATCGAGGAGAGGTAACAGATTGCCAGACCCCTTTAACGCCATCCAACTATATGCAGATCTGTCCAAAACTACAATGGACAATTGATGCCAATTAGCCACAATCACAAAAGCCCTGTTCAAACATAAGATCCCCTTCAAATGGGGCTTTCGGAACAAACTTTTGATCACTCACCTCAACAAAACATTTGTGGCACGTACACTGCAAGAGGGCCTCCGCCTCCTACATGCCTGGCATATCCTGCCACAGGACACGACCACCAACCAGGACCGCTACAACCCCCCCATGGACACCAGCGAGTTGCAACAGATGGGATGAAGAGGTCCAGTCCACCCGGTTGTCCACTCACCAACTGATGCCGACAGCCCAGGACTCCACTCAGCAGTACCGTTACCCTCCAGTTCTCGTTCGGTATACCTAGCACCCCCCTTTGCCCTTTTTGAGCGCAGCGGATAAGCCACGCACTGAGGCTGTGATCTTCTCCTCACGGTCTCCCCTTTTTTACTGTCACTACCTGGGTACCAGAAGTGTTCTCACCCCACCCAAAAAGCCTAGGACATAACAGTTACCTACAACACTTCCAGGCTGAATGATGCCACTCAAAATCTTATCTCTGAATGTCAGAGGACTCAACTCACCATACAAAAGATCTTTACTAGCTAAAGAAATGAACAAGGCAAAGGCCGACATAATCATGGCCCAGGAGACCCACTTTTCCGCCCAAAAGACCCCCCAATTCACATTGGCGAACTAAAAACGAATCTTCCTGGCCTCCAGCAACAAAAAGAAGAAAGGAGTTCTCATAGCTCTGAGAGACTCTCTAATAATTTCAATGCAACAGACCACCGTGGACCCCTTTGGAAGATTCATCATCCTCTCATGTGTGTTGAACAATATCCCATATACCCTTGTAAACATCTATGGGCCGAACAAACATCCCCTCCGGTTCTTCAAAAATCTATGTCACAAAATACCCCTGAACACAGCTACCAGAACCATCATAGGGGGAGACTTTAACCTAATAGGGTTAGGGACTCCAAACCCGCCACGCGACACCGTAGACTGGCCCTCAACCCACTTCTCCGCTCTCTTGGACTGTATGATGTTTGGAGATGCCAACATGGATCGAAAACAGACTTCTCCTTTTTTTCACACTCCCAACTCTCATACTCCCGAATAGACTATTTCCTCATTGACAAAAGAACTCTACAAGAAATATCAGAATTGTCTATTAGCCCCATCTCCTGGTCAGACCACTCTCCCATTTTCATCACAGTAGGTCCCCATTAGCAAAACGTAACAAATTCCTGGAGACTCAACTCCTCACTTCTGGCGGATCCTGCCCACATCCGTACCATCAAGGAAGAACACCAAGCATTCTTTGAGATAAACAAGACACCCAATGTGAACTGTTTTACTCTCTGGTTAACTTACAAAGCATATATGCGAGGCGTCCTAATGAAATTAAGTGCTATCACTAGGAGGCAGAGGACTCAGCAGATTGACGAGGCACTCACCAAAATTGACTCTCTGGAGAAAATAAACAAACAAAACCCCTCACCTCAAATATCTGCAGAACTCAGTGAGGGGAGGAACAAGCTTAGATCCATCCTCATCTATAAATATGAAAGTGAGCTTAAGAGAAAAAAGGCAAACTACTACGCCCTTAACAACAAATCGAGCTCCCTCCTGGCCCGTCTATCAAAACCCCCAACCCCAAAGTCTAGAATTTCCCTGATTCATCACCCCACAACCCAGAAGCCATTAATCAACCCGCAAGAAATAGCAGATGCCTTTAGCGACTATTATCATGCCCTATATAACTTAAAAGAGGCCCCACACACACCGCAACCGACGCTATCCCTCATACAAGAGTTTCTTCAATCAATAAATCTCCCCAAAGTCTCCTCCAAGCAACTAGAGCACTTAGCACTCCCCTTCTCACCTCTAGAAGTACAGAAGGCAATCCACTCCGTCCCTGGCAACAAAGCCCCTGGGGAAGATGAGTACTGTAATGAATTCTACAAGGAAATTAAGGAGCTTCTGTCACCCAAACTTGCTTCCGTCTTCAATGCTGCTGCCTCCTCTGCCTCCTACCCTCTAGAAATGTTGAAATCCACTATTGTAACAATACCTAAACCAGGGAAAGATCCAACCACCACTTCTACTTACAGACCAATTTCCCTCCTCAACACAGACATCAAACTATTTGCTAAGGTCCTGGCCTCTAGACTTCAGCACCTACTCCCTGACCTGATCCACCCGGACCAAGCCAGCTTTGTTCCGAACAGGTAGGCTCCTGACACCACCAGGAGAATGGTCAATTTAATCCACCAGATCACGGGGACTCGAACGCCTTCTCTGCTCCTATCCCTGGACGCAGAGAAGGAGTTCGCAGGGTCCATTGGGGATTTCTCAGGGAGGTCCTCCTTAAATTTGGAATAGAAGGCAGATTCCTAGACACGATTTTGCCCCTGTACTCCAACCCCACCGCTAGAATTCTGACTGACGGGATGCTCTCCAAACCACTCCAGATCTCTAATGGCACCCGGCAGGGGTGCCCCCTATCCCCTATCATCTTCGCCCTCCTAATGGAGCCCCTAGCAACCAAAATAAGACAAGATCCGCAAATCCACGGCATCTTCCCCTCAGGAACAGAAAATAAGATAAGTCTCTTTGCAGACGACACGATACTCATGTTCTCACACCCAGAACGTTCACTTACCGCAATCCAAGAAATCCTCCACCAATTCTCTCTAATATCGTACTACAAGTTGAATTAGACTAAATCTATTATTCTCCCTTTTAACAACCCTGACAAGTTGGCCGCTCATCTAAAAAGAACACTACCCTACATCTGGTCGGACCAGTCCATCCCCTACCTAGGCATTAGATTAACACCCTCACCACACAAACTATTCGACGTTAACTACAAAACGTTTCTGAAACAGCTTCCACAACTCCTCAAGGACCTACGCTCTCAATACCTCTCTATGCTGGGAAGAATCGCTGCATTTAAAATGCTGATTCTGCCCAAGCTACTCTACCTTTTCCGAACCCTCACCATTCCAATCCCCCAGTCTTTCTTTCACACGATACAAAAAATAGTATCGCAGTTCATCTGGGCCAACAAACCCCCACGAGCTCCCTGCACCACACTGATCCGCCCCCATCACAAGGGAGGAACCAGCATGCCTCACATCCAATCCTACTTCAAGGCCACTGTTCTGGATCAAATATATTACTGGTGGCACCCCACCAGCAACAAACCCTGGTCCCTGATGGAGGCTACTGGCTCACCAACCAGCAAATTAACAAACTCACTCCTCCTCATTTCAGCAGGCCTAAAACTGCCCCAATCGGCGCTCCCCCCTACTATAAAAGCCTCTCATCTAGCTTGGCAAAAACTCCCGACTATTAAATCTTCCAAACAACCCCTTCACAAATACCTCATCCCTCTCTTGGCTATTGAAACCCTAATCCCAGACATCTCCCTGAAGAGATGGTCTTCCCTGGGCATCCACCACATAAAAGACATAAAAACGAATATGTCCCTCAAACCCTTTGCAGTCCTCCAACAACAATTTGACTTACCACAGATAGAGCATTACACTTACTCAAGAATTGCCCACCTCATGAAAACCTTGAATCTTCCGACCTGGGCATCCATCCCAGTACCACTCCACATATTCCTATCCCAACCAACCCACCCAAAACATAGCATCTCCACACTCTATAATTTCCTCTTAGAAGAGTTCTCACAACAGCAACCGCCCTCCCAAATGAAATGGGACACAGAATTGAGTAGAACCACAACGACAGAACAATGGAAAAAAGCCACTGCACCAATCATCGGGAACTATTCCAAAAAAACACACATAGGTGGTACCTTACTCCCTATAGGCTAAAATATATCCAAACTCCCCAAATTCCTGTTGGAGAGAATGTGGTTCCATCGGCTCCCTCTCCCACATCCTTTGGTCCTGTAGAACCCTCACCACATTTTGGAAACAAATCTTTACCCTGATCTCCTCAGTTACACAAAAACCACTACCCCCTAATCCTGAACTTGCTATCCTGCACCTCAATTTGGACAGCATACCCGGTAAATATAGGACAGTCATAATACACATACTACTAGCCGCCAAACTAAACATCACCAGGAAGTGGAAGTCCCCTGACCCTCCTTCAAAGCAACAATTATAGACCTGAACTTGCAATGTGAAATGGAAAAAATGTTGGCAAGGAAAAACCTGTCCCTCTCTAAATTCCTATCTACCTGGGAGCCTTGGCTCTCCCATCCGAAATGCACAAATCCTAAACTCCCTGGACATAACCTATCAACACCCTAATGGAACACTGGTACCCCCCCATACCCCTCCCCCTCCGTCTGGTAACATCCTATTATTATCAGTATCTCCTGTAGCCCAACAAATTTGTTTGTTCTCTGTTTACACACCACCTATGAAGGTTCATTGTGCATAAGCATTGTTACTCTCTAATGCTACCAGTTGGAACTACTGTATGATCATATGTACTGAGCATGTTAAATAACATGTAACATTGTAAAACCTAATAAAAATATTGAAAGAAAAAATGAAATCATAAATTATAATATAATAAATAACTAAAAATAATTATCAAAAATAATAACGTAATAGTAATAAAATGTATTCAATAATGTAATCAAACCAAAAACACAGAAATTTGCTCAGTTGCAGAATTGTCGCTGTCGTCACTTTCAGTTTCTGTTGATAAATTTCCCCAAAAATCAGTATCACTCAATTCTGCAAATGATTCTTATTTACTATCGGTGTTTTCTAGCCGATCAAAAACCACTTTTGACGTAAAGGGACACTTTTTGGTTGCTATGGACATTCTCATGTTTCCAGGCAGAAAGAATGACATAAATAATATAAAAGTGCATGTAGGGCTCTGGGAAAACCACTAGGGACAGAGGGGATGTGAAATGTTTTCATACAGTAATGTAATCTATAAGATTACAGTGTACAGTATGTGCTGTGTGTGTTTCACTTTTTGAATTTCCCGCCGGTCTCCATCCCCGTGCAACGCGACGCTCGCAGGGAACGGAGCCTGGCACACAGGAGTCATCTGGCGGCGGACACAGCCCGCAGACACTGCTGGATCCAGGGGACAAGGTGAGTAGCGCTGCCTGGATCCAGCAATGCAATCCCTAGTGCAGCTTGGGGTTACCGCTAATGGTACTGAAATTCCACCCCGAGCCACACTCGGGATTACCGCCAGGGAGGTTAATGCACCATGCACATTGGCTTAAAAATCAATGTTTCTACAGGAGCTTTGTGCTTTGCTTGTAGAAGCAGCTCAATGTTACCCTATGGGTTGATTTACTAAAGCTTGAAAGTGCAAAATTTGGTGCAGCTCCAAGTTTTCAAGGTTTTATTGTCAAAGCTTGATTAAACAAGCTGAGGTTAGAAGCTGATTGGCTAGCATGCACAGCTGCATCAGTTTTTGCACTCTCTAGCTTTAGTAAATCAACCCCTATGTGTCCATGCACATTAGGATGGTTACAGGCATATTTTAAGCTCAGAGTTTAGAGGCAACCTTCTGGTTTGCATTTCTGATTGGAGCTTTCTGGCAGAAAAAATGCAAAACTCTCCTTAACCTCCCTGGCGGTATTCCCGAGTGTGGCTCGGGGTGGAATTTCAGTACCAAGAGCGGTAACCCCGAGCCACACTCGGGATTGCATCGCTGGATCCAGGCAATGTTACTTACCTTGTCCCCTGGATCCAGCGATGTCCTCCCGCGGTGTCAGCGTGTCTCCCCGCGGCCAGATGATTCCTGTGTGCCGGGCTCCGTTCCCTGCGAGCAATGCGTCGCACGGGGACGGAGACCGGCGGGAAATTCAAAAAGTTAAACACACACAGTACGTACAGTACACTGTAATCTTATAGATTACATTACTGTATGAAAACATTTCACACCCCCTTTGTCCCTAGTGGTTTGCCCAGAGCCCTGCATGCACTTTTATATAATAAATGTCATTCTTTCTGCCTGGAAACATGAGAATGTCCATAGCAACCAAAAAGTGTCCCTTTGCGTCAAAAGTGGTTTTTGATCAGCTAGAAAACAGCGATAGTAAATAAGAATGATTTGCAGAATTGAGTCATACTGATTTTTGGGGAAATTTATCATCAGCAACTGAAAGTGACGATAGCGACAATTCTGCAACTGAGCAAATTTCTGCGTTTTTGGTTTGATTACATTATTGCATACATTTTATTACTATTATATTATTATTTTTGATAATTATTTTTAGTTATTTATTATATTATAATTTATGATTTCATTTTTCAAACTTTTTCATACCCGGGATGTCTACTAGACTCTTGTTTGGACAGATTTAAGTGAGTTATTCCTAAGAATTACAGGCCTACAATATAAAACGCCAAATTTTCATGCAAAATAATTGTACCGCTTTTGGTACAAAATTCCAGACAGAATCATACCGCCAGGGAGGTTAACTCATCTGAACTATGTACGAAAAACACTCTATATGAGCGTTTTTTTATGCCGAGGGAACTGCCATTTTTTTAGGCCTAGTGTACATTGAGCCTTAAGAAGTATTTTCTTCTTCTTTTGTGCTGCGGTAGGTTGGCTCAATTGAGTGAAATGACGTACCTGTACTTCCTTTTGTGCAATAGCCACTGGGAGGCATGTGCGCACCGCCGAAGGTGAGAACGACGCTGATTGGACACAGGGGATGCCAATCAACAGGTCCGTCAGACCCGATGTCCACCAGCCACCTGCGATCATTCTACAGAGAGGCAGAACGGCGATCTGCCTATGTAAACAAGGCAGATTGTTATTCTGACAGGGGAGAAGACAGAGATCTTGTCTTCCTGCTAAGCAGGAACAACTATCTCTGTCTTCATCCAGTCAGTGCAACCCCCACACTGGGTCCAGCTTCTTTGCTTGCTTCAGATGAATTTGTTTTCTTGCTTCAGATGACTGAGGTGAACAGAGCTTCACCTTATTCAGTTAAGGGAACCTTATCTATTACTTTAGTAAATTAGCCCCAAATTTTCCAAAAGCATCTTCTGCTGAACAACAGTATGCAATATATGTATGCTTTAAAATTATACATATAATATAGGAATCTTACCATATAATATACAGAGGAATTTAGCCACTTCCCATCCCTTTGCCGTTTATAATAGTAGGCAGGTCAAAGTGGTTATACCAGGACCATGACTGCAGCTGCAGTCATGATCCCAGTATGTTTTTTTTTTCAGCAGCCGATTTTTTTTTTTTTTTTTTTTTTTAAAGAGATTTTATTTGTATATAAGCAGAGGAGTACATAGAATGTGGACATATTTCAACGTCATAGAAATATATACAAAGTGCGATCAAAATTCCTGATAACTGGGAAATTAAATTTTCTTAAACAATTCAACATAGTAGTTTGTAAATTTGTTGTACCCTGTGAAACTACAGGTCGGGTTGACTCAGATAGGTTTGAACAAAAGCAGAATAGAAAAGAAGAACAGAGGTTGCATATGAACTGGATGGATTTCTGCCAAGAGAGAAGGGAGGGAGGGGGGGGGGGGGCTACATCCACTTGTTGTTTGGGTAAGGTCTCTTTTATAGGAGGAAGTGATTTATTTTTCCGGAGAGAGCTCAATAGTATGAAAACTGGAGCAGAGTAGAGATCGTTGTATCCTGGGGGGTGACAGCGTTCATGAAAGATGACCATCTTTTGTTGAAGCGGGAGACTGCAGGAGAAGAGTTAAAGTCTGTAAGGATTTTTTCCCTCCGAAGCTGCGTCACGAGATCTTGCTTCACTTGGGACAAGGTTGGGGTGGTGGTAACAATCCAATTTTTTAGTATTGCTTTTCTGGCTGTAAAGAGGCAGATAAGTATCCAGTCCTTGTGATGAGGTGCCTTGAGAAGCGTCGGTTTCCACATTTGAGAGTCCCAGTAGCCAAAGACCATAAGGAGGGGGTCTTTGGGTATTTGGAATTGAGTGATTTTGAAGATGAACTTTGAGATCCTCTCCCAGAAGTCAGAGATGAGCGGGCAAGACCAAAAACGGTGTGTGAGAGAGGGTTTTTGGAGGTTGCAGAGAGGGCAGGACATGGTGGAGCCATTCTGTGTATCCATAAGGGCAAGTTTGTGGGCTCGATGAAGTATTTTTAGCTGGGTCTCCCTCCATATTTCGCAGGGAGAAAGGTTAATTGGTGTGTTGAAACCTTTGAGAAGTTTGGTCGTAAGGTCTGGGTCGGGGAAGTCTTTCCCCCAGTTTTTAATTGAGGTGGCTTTGATCGGGGTAGCTTTTTTAGCCTGCAGGGGCTTGTATATTGCTGATATAGTATATGATCCCGAAGCCAGAAGAGTATCTATCAGTGAGGGGTGGAATCTTTTTGCTTTATCATTGCAGGAGGAGCGGATGAAGTGAGCACATTGCCAGTAATTGAAAAGATGAGATCTGGGTAGGGAATATTTCTGCGCTAAGTCTTCAAAAGGGAGGAGGTCTCCCGTGGTCTGGTCGCAGAGGCTGAAGAATGCTGTCAATCCATTGCTGTTCCAGAGCTCAAAAGCTCGGTGGTGCAAGCCAGGGGAGAAGTTGGGGTTTCCCAGGATGGGGAGTTGTCTGGAGATAGTGGTGGGGACCTTGAGGATTTTCCGGATCTCCCTCCAGGCTAGTATGGTATCCCGTATTAGAAGGTTATGTTGGAGGTTAGGAGGAAGGATTCTCCGGGGCGTATAGAGAAGGGCCATGGGTGAGAATGGATAGGAAATGGCCGATTCCAATGGGAGGTTAGCATATCTGGATTCATTTCTGGACCAGTCTAAACCAATTCTTAGGAGGCAAGCCAGATTATACAATCTAATATTGGGTAGACAGGCACCACCTTCGCTCCTGGGGAGATAGAGTTTTGTCAATGCTATACGTGGTCTCTTGCGGTGCCAAATGAATTTAGCGATACTTCTGTTCAGGGATTGAATATCTTTGTGCTTGAGTAACAAGGGTATGGTTTGTAGCGGATAGAGTAGGCGTGCAAAGCTGACCATTTTAAATAGATGACATCTCCCCAGAAGCGAAAGCGGCAGGTCCATCCAGTTCTCAAGTTCCAAAGATATTTTATGTAACAGAGGCGGAAAGTTCAAAGTGTATAAAGTCCGCGATACGTCCAAATGCTTATTTAATGTCGTTCTCACTTTAGGAGGGATATCCGGGGAGGTGTGTTGCGGGAACCAGGCGGCTAAGGGGGAAGTGGCATCGATTTAGTGTATAGTGTATAAATCCTTATTTTTATCCTTTAAATGGGAGGAGGTATATGTGAAACTTGAAAGGCGGAGACAATGTATTTTATAGAAACCTTGAACTCTTGACCTACCTGGACGGCGAAAGCGAAGACCCCTCTACAGTAGATAAATTTTACCAGTCGAAACGTGCGGATGAGATAGGCGATGTTTGGTATGGGAACAATGAGTTCGTGTTTCTATAAGTTAGGGACTT
>BLSH010342538.1:32043-43004 GCA_018402905.1 Glandirana rugosa
AGACAGATGGATAGTAGACCCGACAGTAACTTGGTGAGACGGACAGACGGTTGGCGTTCATGGATAAACGAAACAAGTCCAGCGCGGACGGGACCACACCATTGGGCCGTGATATCGTAACACATATTCTGGACCCCAGTTAGCTCATGACCATCCGGACGAACGGAATACCCTTTCCCCCGACAATATACACTTCTGGTGTCATCGGTCGATATCTCAAACTGGTGGACACAAACCCCATTCGCACTGTCAGTGTCTTTGTGTACGTCGAAATGTCAGGTACTCACTAAATGGGTTTGTACATGTCTCTGAAATTAATGATAATAATGTCAATGAATAGTGCCGGGTTACCACACCAGGGCAGGCGCGACCTGAACAAAGCAAATAGGTACTTGCGGTTGGCAGACAGGCAGAGTGGTTCAATGACAGCCCAGATGATAGGTAGACAGAGTTCAGAGAATAGTCTGATATCCGATCTGAGGTCATACACAGGGAAATCCAATCTAGCAGAGCAGGGTAGACAAACAGGCAGCTTGACCAGGCACTACACACATTAACACTCTCTATCACAAGCATGAGACTGAAGGTTTGGCTGGCTTATTACAGGTTTGGTTTCTACCCAGAGACTGACCACATTAATTGCCTTGCAGGTGGACAAAGAGACAGGGAGCATGCCATAGCCAAAACAGGATGCCAGAATGAGGAGCAGGAGCGCTAGACACTCCTGACAGTGACTATCCACAAGCTGGTAGTCCATGCTAGCCACATAAATGTAATAAGTACCACAGCTGTAAGGAAGAGGAAGCCCAACCACTCGCACTTATGTTCTACAGTAGGTCTCAAGGCAAGGGAACTAACTTACAACCGCCACCAGGGTGCACTTTTACATTTAGATCATTTTAATATGCTGCAGGTAATTTTTCAGTAAACACTACAGTACAGTAAGACTAACCTGCAATATGCAGTTTTTTTGTACTGCCCTTTTGCATTTTAATGTAAAACCAACCTTGTTAAATGGTATTGGTACCTTTTGAGTTGTAAATTGCACGTGTGATAAGAGTGCCAAGGAATAGCTCCTAAAATAACTGTAATCTAAGTAGCCTTTTAGCAAATTAGTTTACAAGCTTTTATTTTATAGTTATAGAATCACTATTCTTTTTCAGAGCTGTCTAAATTAAAGGAGAACTTTTAAAACTTTAAAGGCAGTACCACCTTAAAATTGAATAATGCAAGTAAGAGCAACTTGCAGCGCTTAAAGGACATGGTTGGGAGAGGATTCTGTGTTCGGATCACTCAAGTCGCTCCGACTTAGAAAAAGGTTCCTGTACTACTTTGGGGGTGACTTCAAGCGACTTTCATTGACTTCTATTACAGAAGTCGTTTGCAAGCTGCGCTGAAGTTGCGCTGTGCAGGGCTGCTTCGAGTCACCCCTGAAGTCGGATCGCTCCTGTGCGAAACGGCTCTAAAGGTACAGAAGCATTCAATTATTTGAGGTGAGCCTTATTTCCACCTAAAAGCCAAAATATTTCAAACAACAGTAACAAAATTAGTAATAATAAATAAATCGTTTTTCAACAGGTGTACAGTACTGTATATATATCACCTAATTATGTGTTTTGCCCAAGACCTTCTTTGGCTGTTTTCTTAAACTGTGCCAGTAAAAATGCAATTTTCATTACAGTACATTACATACAAACCTCTATTTAATTGTGCGTGTTGACTTCCCTTTCAGATAAATGTATTGAGAAAATATGTTTCAGAAAATGTTAATTTCTAACTCCTTTTTATTCTTATTTGGACTGACTTGTGAACAATTAATATTATCTTCTATAGTTCCCCTGATAACAGTTGTCTGCCGTCTGTGGAAAGTATTCATTTGGCAGGTACAAAATATTCAGGTGGGAATAGTACAGAGTTTTTGACAATTTGCTGAGCAAGGGCTATGGCAGTTTTCTCTTTTTGGCACATGTTCAAAGACTTTTCAAGATTGACTTCTCCTGTTAAAATGTGATTGATGTATATTGCATTTTAGGAGGTTTGATTTCATATTTGACATTTACTGCCATCTTTGCAAATGCTCTAAAGAGTACACAAAATGAAAGATTTATCAGCTGCTGCTTATGATGAATATATGACTATTACCCTGCCTCATTTTGTAATGGAATCTGATTTACAGTGACAAATACAGATACATTTCAATTCTAAGGCATTAAATTAAACTGCAGAAACATTATGCTTTTTGTGTTATTAAGAAGGTATTTTAAAATGGTACATATTAGTCAAAGAAGCAGAAAGTGCAGCTCTTCCTATAAGACAGCTCCATTCTTACTGTAATGATACATTCTGAATATTGCAATAAAAGTGTGTACATATCAATATGTTAACAACTTAAAGCTGAAATATAGCTTTAAAAAATCCCTACAGCTTTAGTCACATTATTTACCTGTCATAAAGTATGGTCCAGCTGGACCCTAAAAGTGGTTGTCAACCTGTGGTAAGCCTATAATAAGGCTTACAGTATCTCACAAAAGTGAGTACATCCCTCACAGTTTTTTTAAATATTTTATTATATCTTTTCATGTGACGACACTGAAGAAATTACACTTTACTACAATGTAAAATAGTGAGCGTACAGCTTGTATAACAGTGTAAATTTGCTCTCCCCTAAAAATAACTCAACACACAGCCATTAATGTCTAAACCACTGGCAACAAAAGTGAGCACACTCCTAAGTTAAAATGTTCAAATTGGGCCCAATTAGCCATTTTCCCGCCCTGTTGTCATGTGACTTGTTAGTGTTACAAGGTCTCAGGTGTGAATGAGGAGCATGCGTGTTAAATTTGGTGTTATCGCTCTCATTCTCTCATACTGGTCACTGGAAGTTCAACAAGACACCTCATGGCAAAAGAACTCTCTGAGGATCTGAAAAAAAGAACTGTTGCTCTACATAAAGATGGCATAGGTATAATATTTCCAAGACCCTGAAATTGAGCTGCAGCACGGTGGCCAAGACCATACAGCGGTTTAACAGGACAGGTTCCACTCAGAACAGGCCTCACTATGGTCGACCAAAGAAGTTGAGTGCACGTGCTCAGGATCATATCCAAAGGTTGCCTTTGGGAAATAGATGTATGAGTTCTGCTCAGACCATACACCACACACTGCATTAAATTGGTGTGCATGGCTGTCATCCCAGAAGGAAGTCTCTTCTAAAGATAATGCACAAGAAAGCACGCAAACAGTTTGCTGAAGACAAGTAGACTAAGGAAATGGATTACTGGAATTGTGTCCTGTGGTCTGATAAGACTAAGATAAACTTATTTGGATCAGATGGTGTCAAGCGTGTATGGCGGCAACCAGGGGAGGAGTACAAAGACAAGTTTTTCTTGCCTACAGTCAAGCATGGTGGTGGGAGTGTCATGGTCTTGGGCTGCATGAGTTCTGCCAGCACTGGGGAGCTACAGTTCACTGAGGGAACCCTGAATGCCAACATTTACTGTGACATACTGAAACAGAGCATGATCCCCTCCCTTTGGAGACTGGGCCACAGGGCAGTATTCTGACACGATAAGGACCCCAAACACACCTCCAAGATGACCACTGCCTTGCTAAAGAAGCTGAGGGTAAAGGTGATGGACTGGCCAAGCATGTGTCCAGACCTAAACCCTATTGAGCATCTGTGGGGCATCCTCAAAGGGAAAGTGGAGGAGTGCAAGGTCTCTAACATCCACCAGCTTTTGTGATGTCATAATGGAGGAGTGGAAGAGACCTCCAGTGTCAGCCTGTAAAGCTCTGGTGAACTCCATGCCCAAATTTCCCATTGCTGGGAAATAATGGTGGCCACACAAAACATTGACTGGCGGTTGCCACGTGCATGCGCAACAGTGACGTCACGCGACTCCGGCCACTCACAGAGCTGGAGTCGCGGCCCCGGAAGGAAGAGGGGCTGAAGATGGATGCTGCCTGCACAGGGACATTGCAGGCTTTGTTTGCAGGTAAGTGATACATAATGGGCTACTATGCGATGCATAGTAGCATATTATACTTTTAGTTTGCAGGGGAATATAAAGGAAGTAAACCCCATCAGGGTTTACTCCCTCTCAAAATCTTCTATGCAGGGATGCCTTGTCCTCTACTTGTCTCTAAACTTTGAGCACTGCAATGATTAACAGCTTTGGGGCAGAACAGCAGTACAAATGGTCAGATAGGCATGCACCCTCTATTCTTCCCCTCTATTCTCCCCCTCTATTAAGAAATATTCCTTCACCGCTTACACTGTGCATAACACAGTCTGTGAATGGGGAGAGAATTCTTTGACTAATTAGCCCCCCAATAGCTATGAAGACTAGCTGCTCCAACCCATTCACATGTGTGTGTTTAAATTTCAGGCTTGGCTAAATATTCACCCTACTAAGTGAACAGCCTCTATTACTTTAGCGAATCAACCTAATGTGTTTGTATAACCTCCATTTCCCTTTCTATGTTCAATGCTTTACGACAGTAAGTGAACAAAGACATAGTTCTCTATTTTTAAATACCATCCTGATACTCATTCTCAATCCCATTTCTACCCATCTTACATTTGGAAATTCTAGTGGCATTTGCTCTTCCCCATTCAGAAAGACAGTAAAGCAGGCCATACATGGTAAACATGTTTTTCCTGCAACCACAGGCAGTGGGTGAGCGGGGAAAGCCATCTCTGCCAGGAGAAGATGGCGATTATCACTAGCAGCTATAGCAGCCGCTACTGATAATTGCAAGAGAAAATGGCAGGCTGGTAGTACCCAAGCCTGCACATTAACAGTTCAAACTGGCCGAGATTTGAGCCGTGTACAACTGGCCTAATTGCAGCACATTTACTCAAGCTAGCTATTTACATGTCTGCTATCTCCTTGTTACATGATCATATATTTGGATTTTTTGCTAATTATTCTACTTGAATTGACCTCACAAAATCTTCTAACTTAAGTTTTTAAAGGACACTGCTCTGTACATATTCTTCTAGACCTGTCATCAGTCATTTACACTGTTAACAATTCTCCAGCTTCATCCCTTCATTGAAATCAACAATTACATTGGATTTGCTCCATCCTGTCTATAGTGTCTTTTAATGCTTCTCATTCTCTCACTATCTCCTCTTTTTAGTCTCCTAGAGGTGTCCGTTTATGAAACAGAGAAAAGCCATGATCCTCAGGATCATGGCCGATCTCACGTGTGTATCGGTTTATGTAGAGAACATGTTCTTGACTTCTCATCACAGCACACAAATGTTCTGTCACAAATGGGCAGTTTAAGAACGTGAGCTCTGAAGATCTCACTGGCCATTACTCTGAAATATCTCCTTCCCAGATTCTCCAGCTCAGAGGTAGAGAATCTGGGAGAGAAGCTGGTGCGATTAGAGTGAGAAGACTTCTTTCTTCCTACATATCACACAAAAACATTTCTTTCACTCATGGTTAGTGTATGTTGAAGCCCTTTATTATCACTCAACTGTGTTTACTCTTTTTAAATCATAATGACAACAGAAACTACCAAAATTACCCTGATCAAAAGTTTACATACCTTGATGATTTTGGGCTGATAACAGGCACACAAGTTGACACAAAGGGGTTTGGATGGCTATTCAAGGTAACCATCCTCATCTGTGATCTGTTTGCTTGAAATTAGTGTGTGTGTATAAAAGGTCAATGAGTTTCTGGACTCCTGACAGACCCTTGCATCTTTAATCCAGTGCTGCACTGACGTTTCTGGACTCGGAGTCACGGGGAAAGCAAACTAATTGTCAAAGGATCTGCGGGAAAAGGTAGTTGAACTGTATAAAACAGGAAAGAGATATAAACAGATATCCAAGGAATTAAGAATGCCAATCAGCAGTGTTCAAACTCTAATCAAGAAGTGGAAAATGAGTGGTTCTGTTGAAACCAAACCACAGTCAAGAGACCAACTAAAATTGCAGCCACAACTGCCAGAAAAATTGTTGATGCAAAGAAAAACCCACCAATAACTTCGGGGCTCTCTTAAAACACACAAACACACATGTTAAAAAGGGGGCAATACACGGTATTAAGTACTGGGGTATGTAAATTTTTGATCAGGGTCATTTCTGTTTTCATTATTATTTAAAAAGAGTAAACACAGTTGATTGATAATAAATGGCTTCAGCCAAACACTAACCATGAGTGAAAGAAATGTTTTTGTGTTATCATTCATAGTCTCTGAAAAAATGACCAAGAAATCATAAATGCTGCCAGGGTATGTAAACTTATGAGCACAACTGTATCTATCTATCTATCTATCTATCTATCTATCTATCTATCTATCTATCTATCTATCTATCTATCCATACAGTATATATACACTATATTGCCAAAAGTATTGGAATGCCTGCCTTTACATGCATACAAACTTTAATGGCATCCCAGTCTTAGTACATAGGGTTCAATATTGAGCTTTTCTGGGAAGGCTGTCCACAGGGCTTAGGAGTGTGACTATGGGAATGTATGATAATCTTCCAGAAGCTCATTTGTGATGTCAAGCACGGATGTTGGATGAGAAGGCCTGGTTCACAGTCTTCGCTCTAGTTCATACCAAAGGTGTTCTATCGGGTTGAGTTCAGGACTGCAGGCCAGTCAAGTTCCTCCACCTCAAACTCGCTTATCCATGTCTTTATGGACCTTGCTTTGTGCGCTGGTCCAAATCATTTGGTGGATGGGGAATGGATGGGAGATTATGGTGTGGGGTTGTTTTTCAGGGGTTTGGCTTGGCCCCTTAATTCCAGTAAAGGGAACTCTTAAGGTGTCAGCATAACATTTTGGACAATTTCATGCTCCCAACTTTGTGGGAACAGTTTGGGGATAGCCCCTTCCTGTTCCAACATCACTGTTCACCAGTGCACAAAGCCACATGTGTCTATACATGTAATTACATGTTCTTTTAAACTTCGGTTTCACTTTTCAAACTCAACTGCACTGTAATCTCACAATATCTCACACAATTGCAAGCAGCCCTCCCTCTTTATACAGTTCTCAGCCATTTTCAGAGGAACCTCTCCCCTGTTCTCCCTCCAAGAACAGAAATTCTTGGATTAATAAACAGACTGTAGAGGAAATCATTTTCATTTGTCATTTTAAGTTGGTCGTGGGAATGGGGTTAGCAGGCACGCACGTTCAGGGAGCCGATGTGCGTGGCCCGCAGCTGCGATGTCCGCCAGCCACACACGTTCGCTCCACAGAGAGCCAAAACGGGGATCTGTCAGTGTAAACAAACAGATCCCCCATTCTGACAAGGAAGTGGAGAGAGATCTGCTGTTCCCATTGATCGGGAACAGCATTCTCTTTCTACCCCCAGTCAGTCCACACTCCCCACAGTTAGAAACACCTCCCTAGGAAACACTTAACCCCTTGATCGCACCCTAGTGTTGACCCCTTCTCTGCCAATGACATTTATACAAGAATTGGTGGCTATTTTTATCTCTGATCGCTGTATAAATGTCATTGGTCCCAAAATAGTGTCAAAAGTGTCCGATCTGTCCGCCACAATGTCGCAGTCCCGCTAAAAATTGCAGATCGCCGCCATTACTAGTAAAAAAAAAAATAATAATAAAAATGCCATAAACCTATTTCCTATTTTGTAGACATTGTAACTTTTGTGCAAACCAATCAATATACACTTATTGCAATTTTTTAACCAAAAATATGTAGCAGAATACATATAGGCCTAAACGTTTTTTTACATTTTTTTGGATATGTATTATAGCAAAAAGTAAAATATATTGTTTTTTTTTTTTCAAAATTGTCGCTCTTTTTTTGTTTATAGCGCGAAAAATAAAAACCGTAGAGGTGATCAAATACCAACAGAAAGCTCTATTTGTGGGGAAAAAAGGATGTTCATTTGTTTGGGTATAATGCACAACCGCGCGCAATTGTAAGTAAAAGCAATGCAGTGCCGTATCGCAAAAAAATGGCCTGGTCATTAAGGGGGTAAATCCTTCTGGTCCTTAAGTGATTAATAAACATTCATCATAGTTTGTATCATAAGTCCCTGTCCTTGGACTCCTTCTGTTCCCCATCTATGTCTATGTCCTTGGATTTCTGATTATTTCATTTTGATTTCAACATACTTCTAGGGCAGATGATACACAGCACTATATATTAGCTCCTGGCCTCAGTTTTCTATTGTGTCACACTGCTGACTTTCTATCTTTTGTGTGCTCCTTTATTTCTTATCAGACGTAAACAGAAAGGGAGTTGGCGCTTACTCACTGGTGTCATAAAGCTGAATTTGACAAGAACTTTAAAGTAGTTGTCAACTGCTGACAACCACTTTAAACTACAGGTAATCCTGTAATCAGGCTTACCTGTAGGTTCCCTATATATGCTATACTTGCATGTGCCAACGTTATTCGGCACATGCACAGTAAAGAAACGGCCTCCATGCCATTTTTTCACTGACATCGTGCCACGATTGGCGGCTCCCACGCGCATGCGTGGAAGTGACGTAACGAGACTCCGGCCAGTCACAGCGCCGGAGTTCACGGCCCCGGAAGGAAGAGAGGTGAAGATGGACGCTTCCTACTGTGGGGACAGCACAGGCGTCGATGGCAGGTAAGTGCCACATAATAGGCTAGTATGAGATGCATACTAGCCTATTAAGCTTTTACATTGCAGGTGAATAAGAGGAAGTAAAGCCATCAGAGTTTACATCAGGGTTTACTTCCTCTTTAAATTTGTGTACATGCACTGAGTTTTTTCTTTACTCCGTTCAACCAGCGAGTTGAAAAAAAAAAAAAGATTACAGACTTCCACATCCACACAAGCAATGTGAATGCAGGGATCTCCCCTCACGCTGCGCTATTGTATTCTGACAGTGGTGATTCCCCCACCCCATCAGAAAACACTGATCAGCCATTGTCTGCAGCAGCTGATTAAATGCTGGTTGTCTAGCAGGGCAGTTTGACAGAAGCCAGTCTAATGCTCGGCTTCTGTTGAACAGAGGGGGCTACACAGAGATTGAAATTTGTCCAGTTCCTGCTGAACCCACTGAATTTTGATAAATGTGTACCTGGCTTAATGCCCAAGTCTAAAAGCTTTGCACAAAAGAGGCATCATCCTCATACAAGACACTAGTACCTTTGTTGTCTGCTACAGTTGCCACAAGCTGGATGAAGAGTTTACTTTTCGTTTACCAGCCTGCAAAAGTTTCATCATATTGGTTTTATTAAAAGCTCCAAAAATATTTTCCTAACAGTAATCTTCTCTAAGCTTAGCATTTGATATGCTCGTCAGTCTAGAAATATGCAAGCAGGTTCTCAACAGTCATCCCTCAGTTAACCATCGAATACACTCCTCAATGTGTCTGTTCTTATTGATTTAATATCCTTCTAGGTAAAAAAAAATATTTAAAAAAACAAAAGAGCAGGAAGAAGATATGGTTACTCTGCCCATTACTTCTATAATGCTTCTTTCCTCAGGAAGCAAGCAGTGTCATTTTACAGCCTACAATAAGTAATTGGAATTTAGCAGGGAAAACCCGGAATGGATTTTCTGTATTTTTACAGTAAATAAGTATTTAATGGACAAGAGCAAACATGACACGGTACACAGTTAAGTGGCCAATTTTGATGCACTCCAGCATCTTCCCTGCTGTGTCTCTCAAAATGTTAACCAAATCATGATATGGAAATGTCTAACCTTGCAGGAATGATATGAAGAAGGGCATTCTGGAAGTATCTGGAGTAATACTCTGCATGAAAGGCATTTTTGCAAGAAGTGCATTCAAGAGAAGTACAATTTCCTGCTACTGAAAAGTTATCTTGGAAAATTTGGAGTTACTACCAGCGCCTTTTGTCTTGTTGTAAGAAATGACATTACTCAACAAAATATATATTTGTAGGAAATGTATGCAATAATGTAATTTTTTTTGGGATTGTTATAAGATATGAGCCAAAGCATGTATTTACAAGATTGTCAAGACTGCCTCCTGCCTCTCTTGCTGTTATTCCTTCATTAATATGTGAAAGCCAAATGTTACGCATTATAAAATAAGATTGTCTCTTTAGCTTGTGCTTTAGAAATGTAGGTTTTTTTGCTAAATTGTCGCTCTTCCTTTGTTTATAGCAGATTTTAGCAATCATGGAGCAAGGAATCGATTCCTCCTTTGCTGGGCTGGTGACAGCTACTCAGGTTCTCTGATGGGCAGGTGACAGGTACTCGGGTACTTTGATGGGTTGGTGACAGGTACTCGGGAACTCCGATGGGTTGGTGATGGGTACTTTGGTACTCAGATGGGTAGATGACAGGTACTCTGGTACGCTGATGGTCTGGTGACAGGTACTTTAATGGGCAGGTGACAGGTACTCGGGTACTCTGAAGGGCAGGTGATAGGTACTTGGGTACTCTGATGGGCAGGGGACAGGTACTCGGGTACTTTGATGGGTTGGTGACAGGTACTCGGGTACTCTGATGGGTTGGTGATGGGTACTGGGGTACTCTGATGGGTTGGTGACAGGTACTCAGGTACTCAGATGGGCAGGTGACAGGTACTCTGGTACTCTGAGGGGCTGGTGACAGGTACTCAGGTACTCTGATGGACAGGTGACAGGTACTCTGATGGGTTGGTGACAAGTACTCGGGTACTCAGTTGGGTTGGTGACAGGTACTCGGGTACTCTGATGGGATGGTGACAGGTACTAGGGTACTTTGATGGGTTGGTGACAGGTACTCGGGTACTCAAATGGGAAGATGACAGGTACTTGGGAACTCTGATGGGCTGGTGACAGGTACTCGGGTACTCTGATGGACAGGTGACAGGTACTCGGGTACTTTGATGGACAGGTGACAGGTACTTGGGTACTTTGATGGACAGGTGAGTCGGGGAGTCTCATGGTCTCATGGACAGTGGACAGGTAGTTTCATGAACTCATGGACAGTGGACAGGTAGTTTCATGGGTTCATGGACAGTGG
>BLSH010342538.1:43014-57107 GCA_018402905.1 Glandirana rugosa
GTGGTAGGGTAGTCTCATGGGCTCATGGACAGTGGTTGGGTTTACTCATGGTCTCATGAACAGGTGACAGGTACTCTGGTACTCTGAGGGGCTGGTGACAGGTACTCAGGTACTCTGATGGACAGGTGACATGTACTCTGATGGGTTGGTGACAAGTACTCTGGTACTCATTTGGGTTGGTGACAGGTACTCGGGTACTCTGATGGGATGGTGACAGGTACTCAGGTACTTTGATGGGTTGGTGACAGGTACTCGGGTACTCAGATGGGAAGATGACAGGTACTTGGGTACTCTGATGGGCTGGTGACAGGTACTCGGGTACTTTGATGGGTTGGTGACAGGTACTCGGGTACTCAGATGGGAAGATGACAGGTACTTGGGTACTCTGATGGGCTGGTGACAGGTACTCGGGTACTTTGATGGGTTGGTGACAGGTACTCGGGTACTCAAATGGGAAGATGACAGGTACTTGGGAACTCTGATGGGCAGGTGACAGGTACTCGAGTACTTTGATGGACAGGTGACAGGTACTCGGGTACTTTGATGGACAGGTGACAGGTACTTGGGTACTTTGATGGACAGGTACTCTGATGGGCTGTGCCAGGTATTTTGATGGGGTGGTGACAGGTACTCTTTATTAGGGGGGTGATCAGTGTGCTTGGTGTGTACATCTGGCGGTAACAAGCTGTTACCGCAATCTCCCCCTCACACACGATCGGTGTGTGACAGGGAGAACCGCGGTAACAGCTCGTTACCGCGGTTTGTTTACATCACATGACCGGCTGTGATTGACACAGCCTGTCACGTGGTAAAGAGCCAATTCTATTGGCTCTTTACACTGATCGGAGCTGGGCTTTCTCCGAGGGACAAGCCTCAGCCCGATCGCCGTGCTGCGTGCGTGCGCATGAGCGGCGTGCACGTGGAGGTTGGTAGTGACACAGCCGGTCACATGTCACAATTTTATTGGCTCTTTACCCCGATCGAGGGGAGGCTGTGTCCTCACTGCGGGCTGCGAGATTCCCTGCCGACGTCATTTTACAATGACTTGGTAGGGAACTGGTTAAGTTGTTAGATGCCTGCTTCTCATTTTTTTTATAGTAGCATATATATGGCTACACAGGACACAGATTGTGGATTGTGCTGCACTATCAACAACCTATGCATGGCAGCTCTGTCTCCTCTGGGCCACTGGGGAACTGCAAGCCAATTTAATCATACATTTAAGTTCTTACTTTGTGTAGGCATTAATATTTTAAGGCCAGAGGCCACTTCACACTTATATACCCACACACTTAAAGAAAGACTGTGTCTCTTCTTTAGCTGGTGACTGTTGTCTGTTCTACCTACCCAAATACAAGACTCTGAAGCATTCTAAGAAAGTTTTCCTAAGCAAGTACTTAAAAGTAAAGTATGGGCTTTTTTTCTGCAGAATCATACTTACCTAGGTTGATGCAGCATCGGTCTGATGCTACATCTGTCCCCTGCTAGCTCTAACACTGAGAACTGAACGATCAAACACCGCTGATCGCTTGGTTCTGTCAGTCACCACCCTCTGCTCTACCCACCTCCCCTGCTCACTAGAGAGCTGGGCTGTGGAGGGGGTAGGAGCTACTAGCTCAGGCTCTCAGTGCCTCGCTGAGAGGCTAGGCAGGGTGTCGGTCCAGGCATGTGGGTGGATCTCGACTTCAGACTGGCTCTGTGACATCAATTTGTCTCACACTTCAGCTCTGCACTTCTAATTGGATTATGTCCTTGTCTTGTACTTTTGATGATGGTAAACAGGACAAATAGAATGGATGAATCTCCCTAATAAGAGCACACCCTGCAATAAAAACTGACAGGGGTTCTAGTCCCTCTCCAAAACTAAAAAAAAAAGTTTGCCCTTAGTTACACTTTAAAGGGATTTTGTGTTTTGCAAATCCATGTTATAAAAACAAAGTTCCCAATATAATATGAACTACTTGAGTACTGATGGGATACTAATTCAGCCAACAAGCTAATCTCTATAGGTATAGGTACCAATTGTGATAACTTGCATGGCAGTGTAGCCCCTTATGCCATTATCTAAGTGTTCTAAAACTATGACATAAAGATATGAAGACACAGGGCACCCTGGTGTCACCCCAATTCATATCCTAAAAGTCTGGGAAAGCTAGCCATTAAATAAAATCCTTATTTTAGTGGCCATCTATAAAGCCATCATTTTATTTTCAGACTATAGTAGGGCACCCATATTACAGAGAGGTGTAAAGAAAAAATACAGATGACTCTATCACAAACTTTCTCTGCATCAACAGATTAAACAGAGCAGGATGTGCTTCAAAAAAACACACCCCCCCACCATTGGAATCCATACGTCCGGCACTCTGTATGTAGATCAGGGGGCCGAGCGCAAGGATGGGGGGGTGGGGGGCGGCGCCCATGTGCCCTAATGGATGGGCCTTCACTGGTCAGTGCGGTACATTTCCGAACCATATAGCTACAGTATCTTTTGCATCTATGTTTGCTACAATGAAGCTGCAGAGTAATGAAACATGGAAGCCACAGCACCTCTGATATCCTGTTACATGCATATGGTTGAACATATTAACATAGCCTAAGCAATATGAAGATCTTTTCCCAAGTACGCCAACAGTTGTGGACGTACATTCATCTCTGAGTACACAAGGAACAATTAACATACTCTACTTCCACCTTCCAACTATCTCAAAGTAGTGACTAAATCTGTTTTAGTATTTGTGATGAAATAAGAATGCTTTGAGAAGATACAATTTTATGATCAAAAGAATAAAAAAAATAATATATGGATGTATTTCTCTCATCATGTCACTCATTCTTATTTTTCCCTATCATCAGTTTTATGTGATCTGTAACTGATTGTCATGTTCTTAATACATTTACTGAAGTTCCACTGCAAAATGTCAAGATGGAAATTCACACAGTCTACAACAAAATTTTCTCCCTACATTATTTTTGGATGTTTCACAGCTTTCTGCTTGGCTTCAGCTTATTGACTTTCTATTTGGTGCTCAGTATTTCCAAATGAATGGATCTGACATGTATTCCACTCTAACTGAATGCTGGTAATGTGAAATGCTGCTCCCTGGCACTGTACATGTTAGCAAGCATTGTTTCTCTCAATCTAATTGAAAGTGACACGTAGGCAAACTGGTAAGAGAGCATATTGGGCATATGCTTGTTAATGAGAACCTGCACCTTTGGGACAGGAAACTGAGATGAAAACTGAGAAATGAAAAGTGATCTCAACAACTAACATTGTCACTGAACATTCCTCAGTTTGTCTCCTGGGCTTCAGTTTAGCTGCTCATTGCTATATATATGTCAATCTGTAACTTCCAGGTGATATGCTCCCAGTGGAGGCTGACAAATTGGCTGCCCTCTTATGACTTGGACACTTCTCATGCAAGGCTGACAATTGTTCATGTCCATCTGTTTTTTGAGAGGAAAAACAAAACAAGAATGGAATATTAATATTTTTCCTTATTTAGTGACTCTATGGTACAAATGCTAAGCTCTTTGTCATTCTTCTTGAAATAACTATCATTTTACAAGGGCATTTAAAAAGTAAATAGTCTAGTAATCTTCTAATTAAAACATTAAGTAGGTTAAAGTGTAACCCAAGAAGAAAAAAAGTAAAGGAAAATACAAATTTGGTGAATTGGTTGATTCTAGATTCTAGATTTGATCTAGAAAATTTTGTTCTGCATACTTGAGGTGACAAGTGATTTACTAAAGGCAAATAGACTGTGCACTTTGCAAATTGCAGTTGCACTCTGCAAGAGTGGTTACTCCAGAGCTTAATAAATGAGCAGAAGCTCTGCTGACATCACCCAATCATGCAAAAATGCAGTTTTTTTATTTGCCTTGCATGTGGTTGGGTATTCTTTGTAAAGTGAAACTTTACCTCATTTATTAAGCTCTGAAGCAACTACACTTTGCAAAGTGCACAATCTATTTTCCTTTAGTAAATCAACCCCAGTATGTACTCATTGGAGCTCGCTAAATATATTTAGCATGTGTTCACCACAAACAGTCAATTTTTTTTTCAAACAAAAGCTGTGCTTTGTTTTTTGCTCTACCTCACACGTCATTTGGTATTGGGTATTGGGTAAGTGAGCACAGGTTATGTACTAATGTTCGTTTTACAAAATGAACACCTTCTATTTTTTGGGGCAAATCAACACTAATGGAGTTATAATGTGATGTGATCAGGACATGTAAAGTGGAAATGACTGAATCTTCGATAATACAAACTAAGATAAACCTCTTTTTCTCTGTGGAATAGAATGCTTTTTAATTACTAATACTCTGTATGATTTGAAAATTCACCTACCTAAGTAGGTTCAGATATTATCGTAATGGCAACGTTTTCTTTGATTACTATGTACCTAGTACGTTGATTTTCAACATTATATATATATATATATATATATATATATATATATAATATTTTACTTTATTTCTATAACATAAGAAGAGGGAAATGTACTCTCTAAGGTGAAATAACATGTATACAGTTTGTTATTACCTTACATTGTATTTTCATTTCGTTAGCAAGTTTTTCAGAACTTTCAACAAGATAGCAGCTGCAATCCACTAAATGATCTTTGTTTATCATGCCCCCCTTGAGGATAGAGATGACAGAGATCTTATCAGTACTCCCTTTTTTAAACATTTGGATGACCATGTTCAGTCTAATTTTTGTATCGTCTAACCCTGATATACCAAATTAAACCGTATTACTTAAAGTGTTTCAAGATATGTAATGTCCGATTGGGAACTGCCTCCTAAAATCATAGTAGAAAACATAAAGACTCTTCTTTAAAATCCTTACAGAAAATTAAAAAATTAAGGTATTTCATTACCAGACACATTTATTCTGTTTTTGTCAGTGTTTTAAAGAGCTATTTGTTTGTGGTTTCAAAACACATCTGCATATGTTTTCAGTGTCCTCCAAGTGTTTTTTTATTAGTACAGCCATGGCCAAAAGTTTCAAGAATGAAACAAATATTAATTTTCACAAAGTCTGCTGCTTTGTTATTATGATGCCAATTTGCATATACTCCAGAATGTTATGAAGAGTGGTCAAGTGAATTGCAATTACACTGGGCAAAATTATAAACGCAACACTTTTGTGTTTGTCCCTATTTATCATGAGCTGAACTCAAAGATCTATGACTTTTTTTATGTACATAAAAGGCCTATTTCTCTCAAATATTGTTCACAAATCTGTCTAAATATGTGTTAGTGAGCACTTCTCCTTTGCCGAGATAATCCAGCCATCTCACAGGTGTGGCATATCAAGATGCTGATTAGACAGCATAATCATTGCACAGGTGTGCCTTAGGCCGCAATAAAAGGCCACTCTAAAATGTGCAGTTTTACTGTATTAAGGGGAGGGGGGGGCAAAAGCCAGTCAGTATCTGGTGGGACCACCATTTTCCTCACCCAATGCAGCACATCTCCTTCACATAAAGTTGATCAGGTTGTTGATTGTGGCCTGTGGAATGTTGGTCCATTCCTAATTAATGGCTGTGCGAAATTGCTGGATGTTGGCAGGAACTGGAACACATTGTCATATACACTGATCCAGATCATCCCAAACATGCTCAATGGGTGACATGTCCAGTGAGTATGCTGGCCATGCAAGAACTGGGATGTTTTCAGCTTCCAGGAATTGTGTACAGATCCTTGCAACATTGGGCTTGCATTATCGTGCTGCAACATGAGGTGATAGTCGTGGATAAATGGCACAACAATGGGCCTCAGGATCTCATCACGATATCTCTGTGCATTCAAAATGCCATTAATAAAATGCACCTGTGTTCGTTGTCCCTAGCATATGCCTGCCCATACCATAACCCCACTGCCACCATGGGCCACTCCATCCACAATGTTGACATCAGCAAATCGCTCACCCACACGATGCCAGACACGCTGTCTGCCATCTGCCCTGTACAGTGAAAACTGGGATTCATCCATGAAGAGAAGACCTCTCAAAAGTGCCAGACACCATTGAAGGTGAGCATTTGCCCACTCAAGTCGATTACAATGACAAACTGCAGTCAGGTCCAGACCCCGATGAGGACGACGAGCGTACAGACGAGCTTCCCTGAGACAGTTTCTGACAGTTTGTGCAGAAATTCTTTGCTTATGAAAACCAAATGTTGCAGCAGCTGTCCAGGTGGCTGGTCTCAGACGATCTTGGAGGTGAAGATGCTGGATGTGGAGGTCCTGGGCTGGTGTGGTTACACGTGGTCTGCAGTTGTGATGCCGGTTGGATGTACTGTCAAATTCTCTGAAATGCCTTTGGAGATGGCTTATGGTATAGAAATTAACATTTAATTTAAGGGCAACATCTCTGGTGGACATTCCTGCAGTCAGCATGCCAATTGCACGCTCCCTCAAAACTTGTGACATCTGTGGCATTGTGCTGTGTGATAAAGCTGCACATTTTAAAGTGGCCTTTTATTGTGGCCAGCCTAAGGCACACCTGTGCAATAATCATGCTGTCTATCTTAATTTGCCACACCTGTAAGGTGGATGGATTATCTCGGCAAAGGAGAAATGCTCACTAACACAGCTTTAGACAGATTTGTGAACAATATTTGAGAGAAATAGGCCTTTTGTGTACATAGAAAAAGTCATAGAATTTGAGTTCAGCTCATGATAAATAGGAGCAAACACAAAAGTGTTGCGTTTATAATTTTACTCAGTGTAATTGCAAAGTCCCTCTGTAATTGCAATGCAATCCCATAATAAAAATTTCCACTGCAGTTGTGAAGAAGGCTTCAGGGCCCCCAAGAAAGTCCAGCAAGCTCCAGGACCATCTCCGACAGTTGATTGAGCTGCGGGGTCGGGGCACCACCAGTGCAGAGCTTGCTCAGGAAAGGCAGCAGGCTGGTGTGAGTGCATCTGCATGCACAGTGAGGCAAAAACTTTTGGAGGATGGCCTGGTGTCAAGAAGGGCAGCAAAGAAGCCACTTCTCTCCAGGAAAAACATCAGGCAAAGACGGATATTCTACAAAAGGTACAGGGCTTGGACTGCTGAGGACTGGGGTAAAGTCATTTACTCTGATGAATCCCCTTTTCAATTGTTTGGGGCATCTGGAAAAAAAACTTGTCCTGAGAAGAAAAGGTGAGCGCTACCATCAGCCCTGTGTCATGCCAACAGTAAAGCATCCTGAGACCATTCATGTGTGAGGTTGCTTGAATAAAGAATGGTATAAAAACATCCTCCGAGGGCAACTTCTCCCAACCATCCAAGAACAGTTTGGTGAAAAACAATGCATTTTCCAGCATGATGGAGCACCTTGCCATGAGGCAAAAATGATAACTAAGTGGCTTGGAGAACAAAACATTGAAATGTTGGGTCCATGGGCCGGAAACTCCTCAGACCTTAATCCCATTGTGGTCAATCCTCAAGAGGACAAAAACCTCACAAATTCTGACAAACTCCAAGCATTGATTATGCAAGAATGGGCTGCCATTAGTCAGGTTAAGTTAATTGACAGCATGCCAGGGGGAATTGCAGAGGTCTTGAAAAAGACGCGTCAACACTGAAAATATTGACTCTTTGCATAAACTGTAATGTAATTGTCAATAAAAGCCTTTGACATTTATGAAAATCTTGTAATTATACTTCAGTATACCATAGTAACATCTGACAAAAAGATCTAAAAACAGTGAGGCAGCAGACTTTGTGATAATTAAATCAGTCTCAAAACATGTGACCATGGCTGTACAGGTTTGACAGTGTAACAAAGAACACAATTGGCTGCTATAAGACACAATAAGGTTTTCTGTTATAATTGAATGCTGTATGAATATGCTGTCATGCATAGGGAATCACCAGCTGAAATTATTCTAATCAGTAAAGTAGTAGTGTCACAGCTGAATAAGCTGCAAAAATGATCTTATATTAGGGCAATATTCTTTTTATTAAAATTATTATTGATATTGCTGTGTGTTCTTGTGCTCAAACCAGGTTGCCCACATGCCTAGATTAACATAGGGGGAATCAGTCACATTCAGGGGTGGAAGAGCATTAACAGAGAAAGGAAGGAACACCACTCATTGACCCAATGCATGAATATGTGGATATATGTGGCCCCAGCCAGTGCTGCTTCAGCCATGTCCTCTGACATGTTACGCCCCGCACATCTGGGCTTGATCACAGAGGTTGGTAAAACAGAGCCAAGCATAGGTTTATATGAACACCATTGGCCGTGAATAAAATCAATGCAGGTGTGTGTAATGCATATTGATGAAGACTGAAATAGTGATCTGAAAAAAAAAAAGTAAAAGAAGAAAAAGGCACTTTATTTTTTTCACTTTTTCATCACATGATCTTTTCCCATTATGCAGTATGTTTTCTTCTCTCTTTTCTCCCCTTTCACATCACTATTTCAGTCTTCATCAATATGCATTACATACACCTGCATTGATTTAATTCACGGCCAATGGTGTTCATATAAACCTATGCTAGGCTCTGTTTTCCCAACCTCTGTGATCAAGCTCCAATGTGCGGGGCAAAACATGTCAGAGGGCAATGGCTGGAGCAGCACTGACTGAGGCCACATTTATCCACATATTCATACACTGGGTCAGTGAGTGGTGTGGCCTGGTGGGAGCCCAGGCTGAGACTGCCATTCATTCCAGTACCAGTAGGTCTGCATTGATGTGCGGCTTCATGGGATTCATCCTTTGCTCAACAGTTGTTTGGAGCCGAGACAAGCTCCTTCCCTGGTCTGTACTCACAGTGGGGGACCCAGGATTGCTTTCCCTTGTAGCCTGAGTGGCACACATTTTCCATTACCAGTTCACAGAGGAAAAATCAAGCAACAGAAACAGATGTTCAGAATGCACAGAACAAAAGAATGAATGAACTAGAAGCAGGGGGATGCTTTCTTGTAGGACCTCACTCAGAGGCAGCTGTGGCATAGGTTATATCACACTGCAGATATACACCTTTGAGGTTGTTCTTACAGGAAGCACAGAGCATAATTAATATTTCTAGATGTTCCATATAGCATAACAAAATTTTATTTTTTTAATCCAGGTTCATTTAAACAGAGGCACTCATTTATTAGTCAGGAACTGTCAAATAACCCAATAAAATATTTTCCCTTGTTTGGATTTCAGGTTTGATAGCTACCCCCTATAAATAGGTACACATTGCACACATTTACAGAATATAGGAGTAAGGATCAGTAAGAGTGTATTATTTGTGTTCCTTTTTACAGCCTTTCACTTGAATTAAAATTCTTGTCACATAACAAAGGGATGAAGGACACAGTTCTTTTCCCATTACAAAATAATTCCTTTGTTCACAAACGATATTGCTCTACAAACAATTATTGATTGACAGTCTGCTGTAGAGTAGGTATTCAATTCTTGCAAGTTAAACCACAAGGAGTTAGAGATAAAAGAATATGTTACTGTCTACATAATGTTATTTGGAGATATGCTCTGTTCTTTAGTGTAAAAAAGAAGCAAGAGTAACATTTTACTTATAGTCCAACTTCATTGTGTGGTCACAATGTCTTTTTTAAAGACCTAAGATTAAATAGTTTCCTCCCAATACTAGAGCGACTATTCAAAGATTTGTATATTGCAATCATATCCCCTCTTAAGCTCCTCTTCTCCAGAGAGATTGAGTTTACTGTTTGTAGTTGTTTCTCATAACTGAGGTCCTCGAGCCCCCTAATTAAATTTGTTGCCCTTCTCTGGACTCTCTCCAGTTGTGACTAAACCACAGTTTTGTAAAGCTGTAGAATTCTAGTTTTATCTCTTGAGTAAATACCCTTTTTAATGCATGCTGATGCCTCGTACACATGGTTTGACGATCGTACGCACAACCGTGTCGAATCGTACGTTGGCTGTTGTACGTAGCATACTGACATGCACTCGATGGTCGTACAAACAACATGCGGCAGGCCGAACGTAATGACGTGAACGAGCGTATAAAGAGGAAGTGCTGGTATTGTTGTGGCGCCACCCTTTGGGCTCCTTCATCTAATTTCGTGTTAGTTGAAGTTTGGTGTGTGTTGATTTGCGACTTTCAGATCGTTCTTTGGATCGTTCTTTGGCTCGTTTCTGGACGCACATTCGTCAAGGATGTTGCCTTCTCGAGAGAGAAATCTCGCTACTGTTGGCCTAGGAGTTCAGGCTTGGACCCGAAACCAACGTAGGAGAAGGAGAGAGAGGAGTTGCTGGACCAAAAATTGGTTGCTTAACTGTGATCAATTTGGTCATATGGCTTTGGTAAGGGAGCTCCAGGAGAATAATCCTGATGATTTCAGGAATTATCTCCGGATGATAGACCCCTGCTTTAGCCACCTCTTGGCATTGGTGTCCCCCTATATTCAGAAGGAGGACACATGCACACGCCTTGCTATCACCCCTGAGCAAAGGCTCATTGCTACCCTGCGCTACCTGGCAACAGGAAGAAGCCTGCAGGACCTCAAGTTCACCACAAGCATCTCCCCCCAGGCTCTTGGAGTGATAATTCCCGAGACATGTTCAGCCATCATCTAGGTGCTGCAGAAGGACTATATTAAGGTATGTTTCATGTTAATACCACATTTTATGTGTTTCTGTTTGATAATATAGTATTTGCCCTTTTTGCCAATACCTAATTAGTAACATTACAATATGCTGTGAATGTCTTCTTTGGCCTCATGCATGCTCTAAGCTTTTTTCACCTCCTTTTTTTCCTCTACATGCCTCTCCAGCATGTTGTCCAGTGTCCATGCACACTCAAAGGATAGGGTTGCCACATCATCCCTTTAATCCAGGACACATATGAATTACACAGGTTCTGAGGCTAATTTAACGCAGATAAGGCACCAAGTGAGTTTAATTACCACATTAATCAGCCACAGAACCTGTGTAATTAGTATGTGTCCTGAATTAAAGGGATGATGTGGCAACCCTATCAGAGGGCCGCCATCAGAGGTGTACAGGACACCGGGGATGTGTCCTAGAAGGCAGGTATATTCCACTCAATATTGGAGCCATGGTCCCTTTAAGAAGGACGATTGCAGAGTCTTAAACCCAGATCGCTAGGACTTCGGTACCTATGAGGTTAAAACCCGGGGGAGGGAGGTCTAAAAGGCAGCAGAGACTCAGTGCATCTGTGTCAAGGAAGTGAGAGAGAGAGAGAGCTTCATAAGCTGGACAGCAAGCATGAGCTCTCTGTATCAACTGAGACACAGGCTGCTGAACCCCTCTGTCTGGCCGGCATGACACCCTGACTCTGGAGGAACCTAAGCGAGCTGTGGGACCGAGACTAGCGGTGAGCCTGCTGTTTTAGTTATCAATGCCAGGATGCTGGACTATGTATTTACTTTTGCTGAAGAAAGCTGTCATTTGATTTTGGTTGCTTAAAATAAATGGACTGTTTGCTTCAATAAACTGGCTGGCGGTCATTACGGAGCTACCCCCAGGTTACAGGGGGTACAGGCAGTACTGTTGTAAGGGGCCCCAGTGTCTCAAGGGGCCCTTACAACAAAGACTTTAGCAGTCTTTAACATTGGAGTCTATGGGAGGGGGGCATCCAGTTTGGGGAGACCATTCTCCTGAACCCTAGGCGCCAAAAATAACAAACTTTCCCCACAAGGTGAGGCCCCCCTGGACCACAACTGGTTCAAATTTGGGACCTGCAGCACCTATGCTTTGACACAAGGTCTTATTGCAAGCATTGATTGAGGCTGTGTTGCCTGTGCACTGCTTTTGGAAGCCCTTGGATTTCACACTAGCATGCATTGCACACTTTGCTGGGTCATGCTTGGCAGGCTACATCTCTCAAGTGTGACAGAGTGTATTGTTCCTACTGGGGCTGCAACATGTGTACACCCCTGGCCAGTGGGCAGATGTGGTTGAATGGCCCAGTGTGTCGGTCCTGGGTAGGTTGGTGGTCAGAAGGTGGGGCAGGTTTAAAGCTGTGTAAGGGGCTCCCAAATTTCTGATGGCTGCACTGCCCACTCAGCCCGCTAATGCCACAATTATTTATGTCATATGCAGTTTATGTGCATAACCAAAACACACACTTTTGCCACATTAATTTTTGCTTTCCAACCAGGCAGAGTGCTTGAGGTGTTCTTATTATGTGAAACCTAAGCCCCATGCTCCCAAAAAGTTACATCATTTAAAACTACTGTATCTCCTAAAATGTAATCTCCTATACACACTCTCCATCTTTTGCTGGTGACATTTCCCTACTATTTTCCCAAAACATGTAGTGCAAGGCCTGCTTGATTTTCTACTTATTTTACCTCATGTGATCTCTTTTGTTTGAATATGGTTGGAAAAGTGTGATTAGCCAAGTCTATTTTCTGTAGGTTGTGCTTCTCCCATGTCTTTACATCTTGACTGAGCTGGGAATGGAAGTCTAGCCTTATGTTGCCCTTGCATTTGTATGTTGAATAACATTTTTGTTTGGCAAAGTGTAATTTTTTTTTTTTATCTACAGTTTCCTTCAAATCCCCAGCAGTGGCAGGAAGTTGCTGCACAGTTTATGCAGCAATGGGATTTTCCTAACTGTGGGGGTGCCATTGATGGCAAACATGTGAGGATTGTACCACCACCCAACTCGGGCTCTTATTTCTTCAATTATAAGGGGTTTTGCAGCATTGTGATGCTGGCCATAGTGTCTGCAAACTACGAATTTCTTTACCTGGATGTGGGGAAGAATGGCCGGAACTCCGATGGTGGTGTCATCATGCAGATGGAGTTCTATAGGCGGCTTCAGAATGGCACCCTCAACTTGCCACCTCCAGACCACAACGTGGAGGGTCTGAACTTTGTTTTTGTTGCGGATGCGGCTTTTGGGCTTGGGGAATATATACATATATATATATATATATATATATATATATATATAATGAAGCCGTTTCCGCAACGTAACCTAACCGCTGACCAGCGGATTTTTAACTACAGACTGTCACATGCTCGAAGAGTGGTGGAAAATGCGTTTGGCATTTTGGCCAACAGATTTCATCTGTTTTTAACACCCATAAACTTGGCTTTATATAAAATAAACCATGTGGTACTGTGCTGCTGCATTCTTCATAACTTTTTGAGCAGGAATGCCACAAATTATCTACAAAGTGAACCCACTGACCCTGATGCAGCCCTGCCAGGCCCAAGTACAGCAACATCAACTGAAGGCCGTCTGACAGATGCAATGACAGACCTTCAAAGTCGACGTGCTACCTTGGCCACCCAGAACGCCAGAGAATTGCGAAGAAAATACATGGAGTATTTTGTGGGGAGAGGGGCTGTGTCCTGGCAAAACATGATTCCAGATCATTAATCTTATCCTTATAAATGGATCCTTCATTTTAACTACTCTTGTCTGTGTGTAATTTTCATGTGGAAAAGAGATGTTCTATGTGTGCTTTATTTTTGCTCTTGCTCCTAGAGAGAAATCTAACCTTCATTTCTCCATGAGATCCAAATCTCACCTTTTGAAATGTATTTTGGTGTGCAGGGGTTGTGCTACATATACACAAACACAAAATGTTGTTGGTGTTCATGCATTCCATGCATGAAGACCAAAAACATGATGCATTAACAACTTTTTAAAATGTTAAGAGAAGAACTACATCTGTGTTGACCACATAGAAGAGCACATTTGCAGTTTAAAGACCTAAACTTTATGGAACTCACAGGCATACATAAAGTAAAGAAGAAGTCACACACTGTTAGTAGTTGTGTCTACATCAAGAAGAGAATTGTAAAATTTTTCAACAATTACGTAGTACAAAAACCAGAAGTACGTACCTTACGTACTTGTGGTTGTTGTAAAACACAAACACATATACATCGTGTTGGGGACGTGTGGTTTTATGTAAAGTTTTCCACTCTAAACCTAGAGTACCTCTTTACTTCCAATCTAAAGAGAGATCCTCGTTCTCGTTTTTATTTCGTGTGTATCTTGTAGAGAAAAGGTGTACTTTTAATGTGTGTCTGTTCTCATCAATTTTACTTCCTAGGTAAATATTCCTATTCTAATTACTAGACCTTAGTACAAAACGGTCCTGTGTCGGGGAGAGGGGTGTTTTATG